>JAAHCF010000803.1:0-15561 GCA_038367545.1 Beauveria asiatica | reverse complement strand
AAAGGTCCGGAAAAAGCCGAAAATAGGTTCAACCAAAAAAAAAAAAAAAAAAAAAGGTCAAATATGTTGTCGTTTATTGTTCCGCTTCATTCATTGCGGTATCGTGTAAGCCCGTGGCCGCCCTGCCACAACACGTCTGCGAAAAAAACCACAAACGCTGACGCGCCCATCCTTTTGCGTTTTCTAGAGCCCAGAAGCAGAGGGAGAGAGGGAGAGAGAGAGAGAGTCGCCTGTCCAAAGACAGTTTTGAGCAGGAAAACCAAAAGTTCAACAGGAAAGGAAGACAGCCGCAATCACGACCTCTTATATATCTACGGGCTCTGGCACCACACTAGAACAAAAAACCATCCCCAGTCCCCAAAACGACCATGGCACCAATTTTGGACCCCTTTGCCACGTTTTTCCCTCTAATAAAACTGCCCGTCTTCTCCCACAACATGTCTCTCGATTTGATGCGTGTGAGGGGGAGGGGGACGAGAGGAGGAGGGGGCGTGCACATCACAAAAGCGTGCCATCAAGGTCACTTTTTTTTGTCCATCAAGGTTCGCAACCACGCGGGCAAGCGATGACTTTTTGCTGTGCCCCTTGAAAAAGCTGGGGTTGTCATGATTGCAGAAAATGGGGGTGGGTGTGTGTACGTATGTATGTATGTGTGTGTGTGTCTGTGTGTGTGATGGAAAAATGTTACAAGAGAGAGAGGGAGAGAGAGAGAGAGAGAGAGAGAGAGAGAGAGGAGAAGAAAAGAAATCCGCATTGGGCTGGAATCCATCGGTCCGTGGCTCTGGCCAGGCGCACGCGGGTAGAAACATCCTCATACAACACAACCCACAACACACCAAGATGGTTGCAACTTTCAAGCGCGAGACTAACCGACTCTCCCATTGGCAGAAGCGAAAACAAGACGAGCGTGGAGAGACGCTACTCGACGGTCGAATCATACAAGTCACCCTCTACATGGCTTCTTGACAGGAAAGCGCTTTGCCATTACGCGAAGATACTAAACTAAGCATACCGGAAAACTATTATACTAACATTCAACATCTAGAAAACCTGTCATTCCACTTCTCACCAATCCTTCCATTCGCCGCGCCACACACCGCCTCCATCACGCCTAGGCAGGCGAAAGAGCCGCAGGCAGCACATCGACACCCAGACGAAACCTCCGCTTGACCGCCTTCCAGCCCTCGATAAGAGCAATGTAGGTAGCCACGCAACCGAGAACCACACCCCACTCCCAAGTTAGGCCTTGATGCTTGAACACGTGTGTGTTGACAAAGGGGATGTAGACGACGGGAAACGTGACGAGGAACCCGGCAACGACCGACCAGAATAAGAAGCGATTGTGGTACACAGTCTTGAAGACGGCAAAAGTGCCCGTGAAGCGCTCGTCCATGGCAAATAGGCTGCGTTGGAAATGCTTCACCTCCCAGGCGGTAACCAGGAGAAGGAAGCTCAGCACCGCAAAAGTTGTTGCACGAGCCCGAAACACCAGACCACAGCCCTGGGCGCCGTCTTCGTTGCAGCCGTGAGGGAGATCATGGTAGCCATGGCCGGAAGAACCATAAACCACCAGCATAAAAGCGGCTAGACACAAGCTTCCCATAAAGGTACCATACATGAGCTGATCGCGCACAAGGTCGAGCGTGAAGACACCGGAGCGAAGACTTCGAGGTGGTCGACGTAAAATGTCCCGCTGTGCTTCCTCAAGGCCGAGACCAAGAGCTAGTGGCGACGAAGTGATGAGGTTCGCCCACAGAATTTCCAACGGAGACAAAGGAAAGACGGCGTTACCGCGTTTATCCTTGAATGCGAGACCAATCAAAAGAAGAATAACTTGAGCGAGATTCGAGGTAAGCAGGTGCAACAGAAACTGCAAAATATTAGTCAAGCGAACCGACCAGACCCTTACAAGCACAACACAAAACACTTTACCTTTTGAATGTTGTCCGCCAGCCGACGGCCTTCTTGGATGCCAGTGACAATGGATGCAAAATTGTCATCCGTTAGAACCATGTCTGATGCCTCCTTGGCAACATCACTGCCTCGATCACCCATGGCGATGCCGACATCAGCTTGCTTAAGAGCTGGGGAGTCATTGACACCGTCGCCAGTCATGATGCAGAAAGCCTTTCGTCGATGAAGGGCTTGAATAACTCTGACCTTTGTCAGAGGGCTGCACCGAGCAATGACAAGCGGGATGGCATCCAGTGCATCAACTTCATCATCGCTCAGGTTGGCAAATTCAGAGGCTGCCATGACGGTGTTGGGGGGCAAGGGAACTTGGCTCGACAAGATACCGACTTCATAGGCAATAGCAGTTGCAGTCTTGATATGGTCGCCGGTAACCATGTGCACAGAGATGCCTGCTTCACGGCATTGGCGGACCGCACCCGCAGTTTCGGGTCGGGGAGGGTCGTATAGGCCGGCGAGGCCGAGAAAACGCAAGCCGGATTCACATTTAGCGCGATCAAGAGCTTCGTTGGGACAGTTTTCCACCAGCTTGTCTGCGACACAGAGCACTCGGAGACCCTCACCAGCGAGCAGCTCGGCCTCGGCGTGGATAGCAGCTTTGAACTCTTCCGTCTCGTCCAGGATTGGAAGCATGACTTCCACGGCTCCTTTGGTGTGGACATGATGAGACTCGTCGAGACCTGTACCGTAGACTACACTCATCAGCTTGCACGAGGAGTCGAAAGGGTGCTCGGCAATCAGCTGATCAGCATTGTTGCGAACCTGACCGTAACGCATGGCATAAACTTTGAGAGCAATCTCCGTCGGCTCTCCCACGGCTCGCCATTCAGCCGGTTCAAAAGCAGTTGTGACACTGCTAGTGTCAGTCTCGGGCTCCTTTTTCCCATCAGTGACCGTAGAATTGTTGCATAGATTGATGGTGTTCAGAAAAGAGCTGAAGCAGCTTCCGGCGAGAGAGCTAGACCAAGTAACAGTGCCGCTGCTGGGATCGTAGGGGTCCGATGTAGCTTGTGTAACTCCAGTGAGGCCATCGCGTAACCAGACCTTACGGGTAATCATGCGACCTTGAGTCAGCGTTCCAGTCTTGTCGGAGCAGATATTGGTGACTCCACCAACAGCTTCGAGCGAAGGCATCTGGCGGACAATTACATGACCCTTGACCATGGCCTTGGTGGCAACGGCCATGGTGACAGTGAGAACTGCAAGCAGGGATTCAGGAATTACAGCAACGCCTACACAGATACCGTAGAGCAACACATCGTTGTTGATGCGCCACTCGCTGACCGAGAAAACGATGACGGCGAGGAGGATGGCTAAAGCAAAAAGCACCAGGGCAAACTTGCTGAGGGTTACCTGCAGTGGGGTCCCCTCAAGGCCAAGAATGTTACGAATGCTTTGGTGGACTTTGTAAATTGCCTTTCTTGTCGAGCTCATACCTGCCGTGTCTTTTTTCTTTTGGCGCAAGAGTTCCGCAATTTGTCCGACTTCGGTTTCCATGCCAGTAAAGACGACAATGCCAGTAGCGCGACCACGAGTGACAGAACTACCGGAGAAGACGAGGTTGACTCGGTCTCCAACGGCCATGTCGGCATCGTCAAAGACAGCGTCGGGCTTTTTGCTGATGGCAACGGATTCGCCCGTCAGATGAGCTTCGTCTGTGGAGAGATTAATGCCTTGGACGAGGCGCAGATCTGCTGGAACGACGTCGCCAGTCACAAGAGAAACCAAGTCTCCTTTGACAAGAGTTTCTGCCTTGACCGTGTCGCCGTGACCATCACGAATAACTTTGCACTTTGGAGTGGACAGGGCATACAGTGACTGAATAGTCTGCTCGGCTCGGTAATCTTGAACAAGACTGCGGATGTTAGAGACACACACCAATGTGACTGCTTTACTTACCCGACGACAATGTTCAGCACAATGACTGCGACGACGACGCCTGCCTCGATAAAGTCACTAATTGCAAAGGACAAGGCGGCGACGGCAATGAGAACCACAGTCAGGGCATTGGCGACCTGTTGCAGGAATATTTCCCAAATGGAAAGTCCCTTGGCACCTTTGATGGTATTGGAGCCGTCCCGCGCAAGGCGGTCGGCAGCCTCCTCGGTAGTCAAACCATCATAGAGGTCAGTGCCGAGGAAATCAGCGACTTGCTGCGCTGAGAGGGTATGCGGGCACGTTGGCTTCTCTATAACTACTATGTCCGGGGGCTCCGGTATAGGAGGCTGGTCTTCCTGGCTTGGAGGGGGCGACGAGTCCGAGGCGACGTGACCGGTGTTTGTTTCACCATTCGTAATAACAGTGGCGGTTTCTCCCATCGAATGGCGGTAGTTTTTATGCTAACAAGCAGCAAAACTCTCGATTGAGATAAGGCGAAGGATTTAGTTTTGTAGTTTTTGGGGTGCTTGAAAGCGGAGCGGCACAGAGAACGATGCAGTAGGAGACGGACTTAGTTCTTCGAGACCGGAACTATTGCTACTTCTGGAGACTTTCGACGAGGCGGAACAGGAAAACGATACGCAAGAGGCAGAAGCCTGATGGGCAATGGTGAAGAAAGAAAAGACAAGAGGAGTAGGGATGTGTGGGGGACGGGTTCTTTTGAAGTTCTGGGGATACCCGTGAGGCGCCTAGCAAGGTACGCACACGGGTACTAGCTACTCAGCAGTCATTTAGCTCCTCTGCACCAGCTTGGCAGGCAGAAAGTGGTACAGCCATGTTGCATGGGTGGCCTGGATGTCACCCAGTTAGGTCACGGACAGTTGTTAGTGGCGGCGGGGGTTGATTCAGTGGAGATTCATTGTGTGATTCAGGCATCTCGTTAGTGTCCCAATCGCCTGAAGTGCGGGGACGACACTGAACGCTGTGTCTGTGTCTTAACAAAGGATACCTGGGTACCAACAGCCGGGTAAACCCCCTCTTTGGTTGCCAGCTGGCGGTCAACAGCCGGCCAGCCGACAGATGAAGCCATCCGACCGGCAAGACTGGTTCGCAAACGCCGGCTCTTCACCTCTCCTACATCACCACCACCACACAATATTTCCGTGCAACCTCCGCTCCCCAGCATAACTAATATTGACAGATGGAATGTCAAGATAAGGTTGGCTAACAATTTACCTACTGGGTCTCGGTGCCACTGGCCGCTCTCCGCCGTCAGCGACCCAGCAATGTGGATGCGTCAGAGCTGCGCCCTAATGCAACAGCTTTGCAGAATGCAGTTAATGCGGTTTATGAACGTCCTGGGATAACATTAATACTTGGTGCATCAACCCTAAGCTACCACGTCAACACTGTGTCTTAAAAATTGGAATAGAGAGGCACCTTTGACGTCTTTGTGTATCCGTAGCAGGATGCCCTCGATTCTCAGGTTTGCCTCCATCACAGTGGTTTCGGATCATTCGCGTCAAGAACAACCGGAGACTGTTTACCGAGACGGGCACGTGGGCTTGATTGTTGAATGTTTGCGATTCCAGCGACACGAGGCGGCCAAGCGGCCAAGCGGAACACCTTGCTAGTGTCTCACTACGCAATGCAGGCCCTTGTTGGAATCCGTGATATCACGCGGAAGCAACCTTCCAATACAACCCCGAGCACAAGGCAAAAAAACTAGCTGTCAATGCCAAGTATGTACGGAGTAGGTGCTTACAGTCCACACAGCGCACACTACTCCGTACACTGCCTCGTTCTAAAGTTAGCGAAAGTTAAGCTCTTGCCAAGAGAGCTAGGACCGTGTGGATAACTAGTGCAAGTCTTGACAACTGGCTACAGCAAGCTTCTCTTTGGCCGCCACACTTTTGTACATGTCCAATCGCGCACGACTTCGCAGCATTGGAGATATGCTACTACGTCCACCATGGCCGGGCAGCCAATTGTCGGCACCGCCAAGCACAGCCATACTCCACTAAGAACAGGCACCTGCCTAGTATGTCTAGAATAATGACGGAGTGACGATACTATTCAGCTTCGCAGTGCAGAAGACAAGTATACCAAGAAATGATCTTCACCATACAGCATTGGCATGTTACGTATGCATCACACGATTACAAAGAGACGGTATGCGGAAGCGAAGGCTAAAGTAGTATGTACTTTCATCTAAATGTATATCTAAAATCTACCCTAATTTTCAAGCTTCACATGAAGCAAAAAACCACCTCGTCAAGGTGTTGCAGATCCGTAAACGCCATACCTCTCAGCTACATGTAGCGATGGAAATGCTTCAAAACCATTTGAACAAGTAGTTGAGTCCAAAAGACCAGCGACGAACGCGGACCGTGTAAATGAAAAAGTAAACTAGAGCCCAGTTGCTAATGCAAAAGGCCAGGAAGATGCCAAAGTCACGCCACTTCTGGCTTGGCTCGATGTGAAGCGAAGCCAAGTACTGGGTCCCATCGGCATAGGGACAGTAGCCGCACATGTCGGTAGCATTAGGGTCAATCAGGTATCCCCGGCCTGCCTTGGCGATGAAGTCGTTGGCAAACTCGGCGCAGGTCTGGCCAGAGGGTGGCCTGAAGTGGGCAGCCTCGCTGTCGGCGCAGCGGACCTCTTGGTGGGCGAGGGTGCTCGAGAGGACGCCGCCGACATAGTACGTGGACGGGTTGACGTAGTACATCCAGTAGCGCCAGAAGACGGCGAGCTGCTGGTAGGGCACAAAGACGCCGTTGAAGACGGAGAACATGACCAGGAAGAAGGGCAGGACGTTGCTGATGACGGTAAAGGACGGCGCAAAGGCGCAGATCCACTGCGCCCAGCTGGTCTGGAACAGGAAGAAGAGCAGCGTCATGAAGAAGACAAAGCCCGAGGTGCTGCTCTCGGTGGGCAGGCCGGTGGCAAAATACCAGAGCACCCAGTACAGCACGGCCGAGATGACGGCGCTGGGAATCTCGGAGAGGATGGACGCGGAGCAAAAGGCGACCCAGCCGTAGATGCGGGAAGGGTACTCGCGGGCCTCCCAGAGGGCGCGGTCCATGAAGAACTTGGGCAGGACGGCGTTCATGGTTGCGGGCAGGAAGAGGAGGACGAGAAAGGAGGTGAACATGCGGCTCTGCATGTCCTGGACGGTGCTGCCGAGCTGCCAAAACGTGAAGCCGTTGAAGACGCCAATGAGAACGGCAACAAAGAACTTGCCGTAGACGTACGAGGGCTGGCGCCACTGCTTGATAAACATGCGCTTGGTGAGGAGCATCGTCTGCTCGTATGCCGAGGCGGCAAACTCGTCCGCCCTGGCCGCGCCACCAGCCTCGTCCCGCAGCTGGGCCGCCGCCTCGCCGCGGTCGCGCTTTATGCGCTGAATCTCCTCGGCAAGCCTCTTGTTCTCGTCCGACTGGAGCCACTGGTCGTTCCAGAACTGGCGGTCGGCGGGCTTGGCACCCTGCTCAACCAGAAACTCGGCAACGTTCTTGCCCTCGGGGCACTGCGAGCCGCGGGTGGCAAAGTAGTCGACGACGGCGCTGCCGTTTTCGCCGACGGGGCCAAAGTAGAAGACGTTGCCTCCCGGGTTGAGCGCCAGGATCTGGTCAAACTGCTCAATGAGCTCCGACGAGGGCTGGTGGATGGTGCAGATGATGGCCTGGCCCGCGGCGCAGAGCTTGCGCAGGAAGCGGATAATGGAAAAAGCCGACTGGGAGTCGAGACCGGACGTGGGCTCGTCGAGGAAGAGCAGCAGCGACGGCTTGGCGGCGAGCTCGACGCCAATGGTCAGCCGCTTCTTCTGCTCAACGCCCAGGGAGAAGACGATGGCGTCCTCAATGGGCTGCATCTCGAGCAGGTCGATAATCTTGTCGACGTAGGCAATCTTTTCCTCGCGCGGCGTCTCGCGGCTCTGGCGGAGGAGCGCGGAGAACTCGAGCGCCTCGCGGACCGTGGTGGACTCTTCGTGCAGATCCATCTGCTCGACGAAGCCGGTGCCGCGCTGAAAGTCGGTGGGCAGGGCGGTGCCGTCGACGAGCATGCTGCCTTCCACGACGCCGACGGTCTGGCGCTGGGAGAGCGTGTTGAGGAGCGTGGTCTTGCCGGCGCCGGAAGCACCCATGAGGGCCACCATGACGCCGGGCTTGGCGTAGCCTTGCACGTTGTTGAGCAGCTTCTTGGGGCCATCGGCGCTGGGGACGGTGTAGTTGACATTTTCCCAAGTAAAGATCTTTTCGCTGCGCTGAAACTCTTGCAGGATCTCGTCGGGGGTGGTGACTTGACGCTGGAGTGTGTCGTTGCCCTGGGTTTCCT
The DNA here is from genome assembly GCA_038367545.1 of Beauveria asiatica. NCBI lineage: Eukaryota > Fungi > Ascomycota > Sordariomycetes > Hypocreales > Cordycipitaceae > Beauveria > Beauveria asiatica. Next base: position 7,374 of record JAAHCF010000803.1, on the reverse strand, counting down.
TTTTGCCAGACTCCTCGTCGGCAGCCTTTGTGTTTTTCGCAGCAGCGGCACCGGCCTTGGACTTTTTGAAGATGAGAATGCCCATACCAGAGGTGGCAAACGACAGGGTTTCAGTGGCCAGGACAGTGACGAGAATGTACAGAACAGAAAAGGCAATCAGGACGGCCCAGTTGCGCCAGAGGTTGGAGCGGTGGTAATCGTAGTTGGCGTTGAGGTAGTCGGCACCGTTGACCGTGGTGGCCCCAGCGGCCGAGCCAGGAACAGCACAGCCTTGGTTCTCGGGCATGATGCCGGGACCCTGGGGAACAAGCTGGCTGGGGGCGCACTGCATGTTGCGGCTAGACAGTTCATTGGAGATGACACCTTCAAAGGAGTATGACACGGGATTGATCCAGTAGAACCAACCAAACCAAATTTTGTTGCCGAGAAGCGTGGGCTTGCTGATGGCATAGCCGGTGAAGATGAGTAGCAGGTTGAAAGTAATGCCGGAGAAGCGGACAGCGTCGTCAATGGAGGGGCTGATGGCGGCAAACATGCGGTACAGGGCCGTGATGCAGATTGTTGTGGTGTAAATGTACAGCAGGTAGATGAAGAACTTGCCGGCGTCGAGGTCGAGGTTGCACATAAAGTACAGGATGAGGCCAAAGACGACGACCTGGACAAGCAGGAGGGGAAAGTCGGCGAGGATGCGGGCAAAGTTGACGGCCGAGGGGCGGTAAAAGGCATACTCCTTGTGGCGCTCAATGACGTCGCGGCCGGCAATGGCGCGGATGAGCTCCGACAGCTGGAGCCAGCCGAGGAAGAGGATGGAGAAGAAGGCGGCGCCGCCGCGCAGGAAGAGTCCCGAGGTGTCGTCGGGGATGTCGTAGAAGAGCGAGCCGACAATGAGGCCCATGCTGATGATGATGGCAAACTTTGTGTAGAGCGTCTGCTTGTCGCCCCAGAGCAGCCAGAACTCGCGGCGAGTGCAGGCGAGCACCTGGCGCCAGTAGCTGACGGTGTAGTTGGAGCGCTGCAGGACGGTGCGCGACTTGGCCTCGTGGACCGACTGCTGAAAGGTCTCGGCGTCGGCGTGGCTCGTGGCGGCGAGGTGGCGCTCGTAGTCGGCAACGTCGGCGAGGACGCGCTGGTAGGCGTCGCTGGCGAGGAACGCGGCCTCGAGCTCGGCGGGCGTCTTGGGGCAGCGGGCCTCGAAGCCGTCGCGGAAGCGGCGGGCGTTGACGTCGCAGACGGACGTGAGAAAGTCGGCCGTGGTCTGGCGCGGAGGCGCAAAGAAGCCGAGGTCGACAAAGTACCGGCGGGCGTCGGCCGCGGGGCCCTGGTACAGCATGCGGCCCGAGTCAATGACGAGCACCTTGTCCATGAGCTCGTAGATGCCCTCGCCGGCCTGGTACAGCGTCGTGAGCGTGGTGCGGTCCGAGACGTCGGTCATGACGCGCAGCGACCGCGCATAGTTGAGCGCCGTCGAGGCGTCGAGCCCGCGCGTCGAGTTGTCCCAGCAGGTGACGGTCGACTTTGTCGCGAGCGTCTCGGCAATGGACACGCGCTTGCGCTCGCCGCCCGAGACGCCGCGGGTGTACTCGTCGCCGACGTTTGTGTTTTTCGTGTGGGAAATGGCAAACATTTTGAGAAAGGCGTCGACGACGAGGCCGATGCTGCCGCTGTCGGCCTTTTTCGTCTTGGTGCGCAGCGAAAAGTCGAGCGTCTGCCCGACGGTGAGCGAGGGCAGGTGGCGGTCGTTTTCCGGGTTGTAGACAACCTCGCCGCGGTAGCGGCGGTCCATCTCCTCGGCGTCGATGCCGCCGTAGCGCACGTCGCCCTCGACGGCAACGTAGCCCCCGCGGTTGTTGGCAATGGCCTTGAGAAAGGTGGTGCAGCCGGCGCCGGGGCGGCCGAGCACGAGCATCATCTCGCCGGGGCGGACGACGCCGGTAAAGTCGTGAATCAGGTCGCGGATCTCGGGCCCGCCCTTGGAGAGGCTGAGCGCCGGGATGAGCTTGGTCAGGTGGCCGTAGAGGTCCGGGCCAAAGGTGCCGAGGATGGCCTGGGGCAGGGTGCGGATCGTCATGGCGGTCAGGGCCGCGCCCTTGACGGTCAAGTTCTTGAAGACGACGCCGACCTTTTTCGTCGACTCGCCGCTCTCCGGGTGGCGCTTCTCCAGGTGGCCCTGGCGCATAAACTCGTCGAGCTGGAAGTCGTCGTCGTGGCGCTTCGTCGCCTGGCTGTCAGCCTCAACGTCGGCCTCCCGCTTGGGCTTGCGCAGCGCCGAGAGCAGACCGCCGTTGTTGTCGCCGGCCGTGTGGCTCTTGGTCTTGGGGGTGCCGGAAGTGTTGCTCGCGCGACGACTGAGTTCTCGCTGCAGGTCATTGTAGTCCTGGCGGGCAGACTGACGACGGACGGGGCCGCCGGCGTCGGCATCGCCCCAGTAGCCGTCGACGGAGGCATCGCTCGAGGAGAGTTCGGCTGGTGAAGATGGCCTAATGGTGGCTTCGGTGCCGGTGGCTGTGGTTGTTGTGTCGTTGCTGGTGGCTTCGACGGCGGCCGTCGTCGGCGCCGTCTGCTGCTCTTCAGCAGCCATGTTGGAGCGAGCGATGTCTTGCTATTTGACTTTACAATTTCCTTGTGTAGGTTTCAAAAGGAATCCGGCTTCTTTTGGAATTCGAGTCGCATCTGGACGTCGACGAGTCCGTAGTTGGCGTTTGCATTGCCGTCAAGTGTAGTCAAGGTGGGACAAGGACCTTTTATATGGATGAATTCTGGCAGCTCGACCGACTAGGTAAGAGCCAATTGTGGCTTCTGCAGGGTCGGCTCCGTTTCAACATTTTTTCCTCGTACTTTTCGGAGCCGTGGAAATCTTGTGTTATGACGCACCGCCTTTCTTGGTCCACAAGGTTGGTGGTTCCACTGACGACAGAGCCACTGGCAACAGAGCCAATGAGTGCCAGTTGCATAGTGTGCTTGGAGATTGTATTTCTAATCTCCGGGGTGTGTGTGTCGAAAAAATGATCAATGCAGTTAGCTCATTTAATTGCTATCTATTATTACGATTTATTCTAACTAGTCTGAACCTGTTCCTTGATGCGGATTTGTTTGGAGTTTCGACCAAGCATGCTGTGGAGATACCATGCGGAGTACGCCCAACAACCTGCGCAAGCGCGGAGACTTCCATCTAAACCCTTGCGGATAAAGTACTTTTTTCTCACCCTCGGAATTACTGATTACCTGCGTGCTCTTGAGCGTATTATTTTGTCGCTTCATCGTCTCTGAGACGTCGCCTCTGAGGCTTTGTCTCGGCCGCACAGCTGTCACGTTTGCTCGTCGTTATCGCGGCCGTGCCGGGTGACACCCGGTCTGACTCTATCCAACTCTGTAAAACGTACAACGGCCCTTTGCTGACGTCGAATGATTCATTGTGGAGAATCTGCTCCTTTGGCGCACGTTAGACCCGGGGATAAAGCTACCGACCGCCCTGAAAAGCTAATAAATAACTAGTTACTGCCCTTGTGAAAGGGGGTGGGAGCAGCGCTACCCACGGATAATCGTGGTTTATTAAATCTCTGATGGTAAATGAACTCATCCGGCCAAGAGTCACACTCGCCAAGATCAGGCTATGATAGTATCAAGAGGTCTTGCTGGAAACTGATATTTACGAAACATGCATGGATCAGCGTGTACTGGAGACTTGCAGCCGAGTGCGCGCCTCCCAGGAAGCTTCTGAGCCCTCATGAGTTTGCGCAAGTTTGGCTTGTTTAGTGCTTTCAAAGGAGGGCATATTACGTCCGCCAAGTACATTGGCATTCACTCTTCTCGGATCTTACTACATCTGTCAACATATGATGGCGCGACCACTTTACGCAGTCTTGGAGCTGAATAAGTCCGTCAACAGAAATCTGAACCTGTTCAATACGAGTGAATCTTGGGGTTTGTGTTTTGATTTCAAATCAACCCGAGGGGGGGAGGGGGTGAGCCATGAAATTTCAGACAAGGGGGAAGATATGGGCCGTTGCACGTTCACCCATCACTCACTCTACCAATAACTAGCTCCGCCGCGGCGCTCCGAAAAAAAAAAAAAAAACCAATTTCATGTATTTATCAGCAGCATTGCTTTGTTTCTCTTTATTTGGCTTCTTTTGTCCAAGTCCGCCTTGCAACTGCTATCGCCATCACACACTTAATACCTGAATGACGTAAGTCCGCCGCCGTCACACGCTTGAGGAAGCTTATTAAGTCTGTATCCGTACCGCAATACTGGGACCATGTATCAAGTGGGCTTAATTAGCCCCCATTTTACATTAACCCCAACATACCCCTTTACGGTTGAACGTCCTCTGGGAGCCTCGCCGGCGATAGAAAGTGCACATGCACTCACTAAATAGTGGACCTGCCGAATCCTCAGAGTATGTCGGCAAATACAGAGTATGACTCCTCCTCGCCTTGGCGGGGGCTTCACGTCGAAAACCGTGAAGGGTTGTTACACTGCATCCCACGGCTGAGCGGCTGGCCGACGGCATCGAGCTGCAACGGCTGAGCCGGCAATCGAATCAGTTTGAGTGAATGGCTTGACCTGGTCAATCAAAAACTTAATTTGAGAGATGGCTTGTCAGAATGAATGCACATGGCTGACATGAGACCCGCCGCGGCGATAATGTTTGATATTTGTCACGGACTTCCCCCCCCCCCCCAAAAATTCATTGTTAAATACACGTGCCACGCACCCACCGCTCCGCTATTGTGTAGTTGTCATTGAATAACTAAATGTCAGTCTACTCCCTTGGCTTTTTGACAGCGGCACCGAGTGCGCCACGGCGTTGGTGCAGAGTTTGGTGGTCTAGACCGGCGATAAGTGTTAAAGCCCGCGCAGATCTTCGGAGAAGGTGCCCGCGCGGGCCGCGTGGCGCACGCACCCAGATGGTGGTTGCAATATGAATGGCGGAAGGGAAGGGGTCGGATGGGCTTGCAACATCCTGTTTGTCCCTTTTCGCATCGCGGGCGGACATGGCATGCAGAGATGCCCAGGCATAGGTTGCCATGCACGCATGAGCCACGAACTGCCGGGGTCAATCACTCGGCGACGTTGCTGCACGGGCCTACCCGAGTATGCAGAATTCAGAGTAGGAATTGGACGTGAGCTTGGAGACAACAAGCCTGCGGCTTGATAGAACGGTTTACTAGCACATCAGAGTCGCACTACGAGTTGGATAATGTATGCCGACCTGAGCAGCGCAGCTTGTTTTCAGATTCTCGCCCACCCTGAGATCTTGCCACAAGTTCTCGGGAGACCAGCTTATTAGGGCCGGTCAACGACGAAACGAGCACCGTTTTCAATCGCCGTTTCGAGCATGGGTATGCCATTCGCTGCATCAGTCAAGTCTATGCAGTAGTTACTGCTCCAGGAACTTTATAATGCCAGCGAAATCCCATAAAAACACTTCTTCTTTGGGATTACTTGTGCCAATGCTGTCTGACCAGACTTGAATGGCCCTTTGAGCAGGAACTCGCTTGCCAGCTGAGGCTGCCCAATGCAGCAGGCGTTCGCCCTGTTTCTGGTAGAGGTACTTGCGGAGAGCACGCTCGATGCGTTTGCATGTTTGTGCGAAGTTGTAAAGGGTTTCAATGGGCAACAACTCTGCCAAATTCAGCAATAGCTTAGCGGGTAGTAGAGTTATGTTGTAGTCCGCACCACTGCTACCTCGACATACCGAGGTCGCTTTGCGCGGCGGCCCTAGATTTGGATGGAGCAGATGTCCAAGTCCAAACGCAGATAGACTATTATATTGTGCGGTTATATGCGATTGTGCGGCAACAACCGCTTCCCTGCTATGCAATATCTGCGGCCTGGTTGTGGCTTTGGCGGGTTCCGTTCGGCAGGTGTGAGTGGTGTTATTTGGCGAGTAGGGGCTGCGCGAGCTGCTCTACTTTTTTTCGAATGGTGTTAATGGCACAGGTGGTGTTATCCATGTTAACTTCTGCCTTTTGCCCGGCGCTTGGAGATGTGCGAAGTAACAGGTGCAGGAGCACGTAGCTCAGACTTGGTCGAACAAACCTCAGACTTAGTCGAAGTGGGGCAAAAAATCAAAGGCGGTGAGTATGCTCTGCAGCTGCGTTACAGCTGCCAATTACCAGTCAACCTCAACACCACCAATACCCTACAGCCAGCCAGTCAAGCTCGACGCCGCCAATACCAGCATCATCACGGTCGCCAGTAGCCAGCCAGTCAAGCTCAACACCAAGAAAACCAGTATCATCATAGTCACTAGTAGCCAGCCAGTCAAGCTCAACACCACAAATATCAGTATCACCACAGTCGCCAGTAGCCAGCCAGTCAATTCCTACAGCTAGCCAGTCAAGCTCGACGCCGCCAATACCAGCATCATCACGGTCGCCAGTAGCCCGCTAGTTAATTTCTACAACCAGCTACCTATAACGCAGCTGCAGAGCATCTGCAATCAAGCATCATTTTTCGAGTATTGCTATTCGCGCGGAGCTATTTTGCTATTCGCGCGGAGTCACGTGTTAATGACCAAGCATTTTAAGGTACCTCACTTTATAGGCAAATCACATATAAATTAGAAGTATCTTTTTAAACAAGTGCTATATTTGATTTCTTTCTGCGTATCTGCCACAACCCCTCTTATGTCCACTGCTTGCCCTCCTCGCCGCCGCCGCCGCCGCCGCCTCTTGCAGAGGCTCTTAACACTCGCCAATTCGCTTAAAAACGCATTTTTGCTGTTTTTAATGATTATGCACACATCGGAGCCAGAATAACGAAAAATCTGGCTATTTAGGTAATCCTTTTTAGGTACATGATATTTTGCGTGCATGCACACTAAAAGAGAGGTACCGCGCTAGTGTGGGTGGAATGCGGGACACGTGACTCCGCGCGAATAGCAATACTCTTTTCCAGTCGTCTCAGGGTAATGGGCTAGTCGATCGTGGGGGCGTATCGAGCGATCGTTGTATGTCGTTAATAAATTTTGCTTCCTCCCTGCCCGGTGAAGTATCAGGCGACCATATCCTCCTCCTACGTCGTCCTCGCTGTTCATACTGCGCGCTGCTTGCAGACCAGTCCGATTCGGCTTCATCTATCTCGGTTTCACCAGTGCCCTGCGCAGATCGTGCCCGCTTCTTAGGACTTTGGCTGCGGCTGTTTGCCCGCCTAGCCGTAGAAATAAGTTGCCTGTATTCGTTAGAGGACATAGACTGCACCAGTGGTCTATCGTCACCATCGAGTGTCACAAGTCTCCGTTGAACACTCTGGCTGAGAAAGACACTCTGAGAAAGGATAGCAAGGGCAAAGCGACAAATAAGGAAGTGTGTCGCTACCCCATAGAGCGGCTGCAGCTCTAGGTTGTGGTACTCTGTCTCAAGCTCGTT
>JAAHCF010000802.1:0-15583 GCA_038367545.1 Beauveria asiatica | reverse complement strand
TGTTTATTTTAAGTTAGAAAGATAAGGGGAGTTATATATATAGGACTTATTACTATTCTACGGCTATTTATTTTTTTTTTTTTTCTTCTTACCGCGTAAGGAGGATTATATTAGTTAGATTTAACTACCTTTAGGGTTTACCTATAAGGAATAGTATAAAAGGATAACGTCCTTCTATAGTTTTTAAAAAATAACTTTTTTACCTTTTTTATATTTAATTTCTATTATTTACCTTATAATCTAGAGCCTTATAAGGTTTTCTATAGTCTTTAATAATATTATTACCTAATATAAAGCCTTTAATAATTTAGTAAGTAATAATACTACTAATTATTTAAGCCTTTATTTAATATTATATATTTTCTATAATATTAACCTCCTAATTAGGAGTTAATAAATACTTTATATATATATAGAACCCTTAGAGGGACTATATTTCTATTAGTGTTATAAACTAGTCTAATAGCCTTATAGGTGGTAGTGGATGCTTTATGTGTTTTAGCCGTTTTCTCCCTTAGTAACAATCACACTATAGATCTTATTTTTTCTTAATACTCTTTAAGAAATTTACTCTTAGTTATTTTTATTACTCTTAAAAGGTGTTTTTTTAGGTTAATTAGAAATAATTTCCCTTTTATCTTATTAAGATTAAACCTCTTAAGTATCTTAGTAATATAGACCTCTTATAATATTTTAATCTTTAATTTTATTTATTTAACTTATATTCCTAAGTAGTACTTATATAAACCCTTATCTTTTATCTTAAATACGCTTAATAGCTTTATATAAATTTAATCTCCTATTATCTAATCTAGAACTATAATAATTAAGTTATTAACCTATATACTAATTATAATCTATTCTTTATTATAAATAAATATATATAAGTTATATTTTAATTTTTAAAAACCCTATCTTTTTAGAGTCTTTTAGAATATTTTATATTAAATTCTTAGTACTTATTTTAGACTATATAATACTTTTAAGATTTTAAAGATCTTTTTCTTTCTAATTTTTTATTTAATTAGTAATTATATATATAAATTAAGATTTATTTTACTATTTAAAAATATAATTACTATATTTATTAGAAAAACCTTTTATTCTCTTCTTATTATAAGTATAAAGATAATTTAGAATACTATTAATTATATAATAGCTAAGAAGGTTTCTTTATAGTTAATCTTATCTTTTTAGAGATATCTCTTTATTACTAAATAGGTCTTATATTTTTATATTTAGCCCTTATAGTTAATTTTTTTTACCTATACCTATTTACCTTTTAAAATATTTATATCTTCTAAGATATCTTTAATATTAACTTCCTTAAAAGTTCTATTATTAATATAAGCTTTAACTTTAATATCTTTTACCTTAACTTATTTTTCTATATTATCTACCCTTATAGCTTTTATATATAATTTAAGATCTAGTATTAGGTTTACTAGTTATATTATTATAAATACTTTTCCTAATTTATAAAAAATCTTCTAGTTATTATCTTCTATATTTAACTCCTTAATCTCTAAGTTTTTCTAGTATTTAACTACTTCTTTATCTTTATTATTTTCTAGAAAACCTTTAATTATATATACTTAAACTATTTTCTCTAATTTCCTAAGAGTTATAATATTAATATTTCTAAAAATCTTCTAGTTATTATCTTCTTTATTATAGCTTTTATTATCTATTAGATAATCTATCCCTTTACTAACTATACTTTTATAATTATCTATCTTACTTTAATAATAACTTCCTTCTATTATATTATAATACCCTTAGCCTATCTATATATTACTAAAATAGTTATATTAAGTAGTCCCTATCTTAACTACTTTATTATTATATATCTAGATAATAAAAGCGCTATTATTTCTTAGAATAATTCTTAGATTATTAGTTAGTATTATAAGACTTAGTTATAAGTAATATTTATATTCTTTACTTTATATTTAAAGTACTCTTACTACTTAGTCTACTATTAGGTTATTAAGATTATTTATATTAATTATTATATTCCTTTATCTTATTATATTACTTCTTAATACTACCTAAAAGTCTTTAATTATTAGTTATCTTACTCTTAGAAATTAGTACTAAATACTTAATACTAAAGTATAAAGACTATACTCTAGATTATCTCCTAGGGTCTTAAGTATCTTTTATAATTTTATATCTTATATTTTTTATAATACTTTAATATTTTATCCCTTTTTCTATAGTATCTTATCTTTATTTAATAACTTTATCTTAATTATTTTTATATTCTATACTTAAACTAATTCCTTTAGTATAAATTTTTTTTAGTCTTTTTTTAAAGTTAGTTTTCCCTTTTTATTAATTTTAAATAATCTTATTATATACTTTTCTAGATATTTACCCTTTTTATAGTTATAAATTATTCTTATACTATTACTTATTCTTATATATTTACTATATAGTTATTTACTATTATATAGTAAACCTTATAATTTATATATATAATATATATCTACTCTTACCTTTTCCTAGACCTTCTTTTCTCTTTTCTTAAAAGGAAAAACTAGAGTTAAAAGTCTACTCTATATATAGTATTTATAGTTAATCTTTTTCTTAATATATCTCCTATAAGGAAAATTCCTATTATAATTAAGCTTATTATAATTTATATATTTAGGTTTATTTCTTTTAATATTAATATCTATATATATTTTATTTAAGGCTAAATATATATTATATAGGTATTTTTTATTATATAATACCTTTACTAACTTATACCTATAATACTTACTAACTAGTATACTTACTCCTCTTTTTTTATTTTAAAGATATATTTATACTTTACTACCTTTTTTTAGTATCCTTTTTTAAATATATTCTACTCTCTTTAGTTATCTTTATTTAATTATATTAATAGTATCTAAATAATCTAAATTTACTTTATTATATTAAATAAGATTCTTAATATAATATTTATATTTTTCTTAAGTTAGATCCTCCTTTTAGTAGATTATTCCTATATAAAGATATACTTAGTATAGATCCTTAACTATAAAACTAACTTAAACACATTTTACTTATTTATATCCTTTTTCTTCTTCTTAAAGAAGAAGACTTCTAATATTATTATTACTATTAGATATCTCTAGTATCTATTAGTCTTTTAGTCTATAATCCTTATATTCTTAGATTCCGCCTATAATATCTAGTATCTTATTATTCTTTTTATTATTTATTAAAAATATTAATATATTATTTAGTTTTATAGATAATTCTAACTATATAATATAGTCTTTATTAATATTTAAGATAACTATAGTGAAAAAGTATAATATTTAGTTTATATTTTCCTCTTTATCTTCTTTAAAAAATCTATCCCTTATATTTATAGGAAAAACCTCTTATTTATTTATTAAACTAGAAATTTCTTCCCTAGCCGCCTTAGTTACTTTATTTCTTAGATTTATTATCTCTTTTTATAAAGGTAGAGATATAAATAAACTACTTATATTATTTTCTATTATATTATTTAATACCTATAAATCTTATTATTTAGTTAGTTAGTTAGAATTTTTAATTTCTTTAGTTTACTCTCCTAATTAGTAATTTTCCCTTATACCTTCTTTAGAGTATTCTATTTTATATTATTTAGTATTTTCTAATTTACTTTCCTATTTATATTCTATTCTATTTAGTAATATTTTTATTAGTTCTTAAACTACTTCTTCTTTTTAAGAAGATCTATATTTAATAATATCTTTATTATTATCTTACTTATTTAAGACTTATTTATATTCTTTACTTAAGATTTTATTATTTATATTTTAAAGTCCCTCTTTATATTAAACTCTTACTATATTAACTTATAAAACTATATTCTTATCTAATAAAAATACTTTATAAATAGATTTAGCTTCTATCTTTATAATATATCTTACCTAGCCTCTTAAATAGTATAGTTTTAGTTTTCTTACTTAACTAACTTCTAAAGTAAATATTATATATACTTTACTTTTAAATATAGTTTCCTTATTAAATACTAGTTTTTAACTAAATACTAGTTTTTATAATATCTTATTTTCCTTAATTACTCTTATTAGTAATTAATTCTTTAGCTATACTAAATACTTTATTATTTTAGGCTATACCTTATTATTTAGCTATATATTTTAAAGAGAATTTATTACTAATAAAATAATAATATTTATTAGTTAACTTAAGATATTTATTTCTTAAATTATTATTACTACTTTTTCCTATAGTATCTAGTTTACTTACTTATAACTTTTACTTATATAGTATTTATAGGTAATAGTCTCTTCTATTAAAATATTCTTCTTTCTTAGTTAGGTTCTAACTAATCCCTTATAAAATTTATTATCTAGTTAATAACTTTAAATTTTTACTTTATAGGTATTTTTAATATAATAGTAAAGGCTTTAAAAAATAGATAGTAACTTAGCTTTTCCTTATATTAATTAATACTATATATATTAAGTTATATTATTTATTATAAAAAGAAAAAATCTTATCTTATTAAAACCTTCTATAGGGTATTTACCTTATATATTAATATAGATTAAACCTCTTAGATTTTCTTATTTTTAATATACTAGATCCCTTAAGACTTTATAAAGAGCTTTTACTATTATATAAATAGGATAAATTTCTCTAAGGTATTATTAAATTTATTATTTTATTAGTAGAATCCTATTACTTTAATCTAGTAAGTAGATTATATTTTAAAAACTTAGATAACCTAATCTTTAGTATTAGAGTTATATTAGATTATTAAAATTAACTATAATAACTATCTTATAATTTTCTTTTTTTAGAGCTTTTAGAATTATCTTAAAGTAATAAAGTCTATTCCTTTTAATAGCTATAGTAATTAAGGTTCTATTTACTTAGATAGTAATGAAATTTTTATCTTATTCTCCTCTTACTTTTACCTTTTTTATAATATAAGATAGTAAGATAATATTATATTTTACCCTAGTATAGTAAATAGTATTATTAATCTATATAAGCATTCTACCCTTATTAGGAGTAATTATATTAAAATATACCTATCCCTATCCTTTAATCTATAGACTATATTTACTATTAATTAATTAGACTATACTAGATAATATATTAAGTTTAGTAAACTACTTTTTATTATTAAAAATATAAATATTAGCTTTAGAGTCTAAAATTAGATTATCTTATTTTTACTTTATACTCTTAGTTATTATAACCTTAAAGTTATTTTTATTTATAATCCTTAGTTCTTCTTCCCTTAGTTATTTTCTTTTATCTCTATTTACCTTATCTTTTAATTTACTAATTATCTAATAATTAGCTTCTAGATCTTAAAATAGAAAAAAGAGGTTTATACTTTAGATATTTAAGCCTAACTAGAGTATAGCTATAAGTCTAATTAGCTTTTTATCTTTTACTAGTCCTTTATTATCTTATTTCTTTCTAGATCTTACCCTTTTATCTTATTAATTATTCTTTATTTTTTCTTTAATATACTTAAGAATCTTCTTAGGAAATTTCACTTAGTAGTCCTTTTTATTATATCCTAGTTTTCTATACCTAAGATACTTATAGATAGTATTAGACGTTTTCTTTAATCTATTAATTCTTTTCTCTATTTTACTTTTATCCTTAAACTATAATTTAGACTCTATAAGTAAATAGGAAATAAAAAAATAAATATTAGGGGTAAATTCCTTACTAAGAGATATATAATAAAATTCTTATATTTATATAAAATTCTTATATAAACTTAGTAGTCTACTAAAGATATTACTAATAGTTTAAGAAACTATATAAAGCTATCTTACCTTAACTAAATCTTAAGTAATTTCCTATTATTTATTAATAAATTTTATTATTAACTTATAATATTATAGTTTAAGTATAATAGCTTAGGTTATTAGCTTACTTCTTATAACTTTATTAAAGACCTTATATATAAAACCTAGAAATAAAGTTACTTTATATAAATTTATATATAAGTTAAGTTTAAATATAATAATTAGTAATATAGATTTCTTAACTAGTTATATTATAAATTAGAATTTCTCTTACTTCTTCTCTTACTTCTTTATTATAGCTTAATAAAGAAATATTAACCTCTAAAAGTTAAATATAGTAGATTTTTAAGGTATTAGGGAAACTAGATTATTAAGATTAAGAAAGTATTCCTCTTTTAGTTCTTCCTCTAGGACTTCTTAGTATATAAAGATTAAGATTAAATTATTTAAAGTAATCTATTACTTTATTATTCTTTTTTATTTAAAGAAATTATATTTACTTTCTAACTAATATTTATCTAACTTAGTAATATTAATATTATTAATATTATATATTATCTTTTCTATAGTATAATTTATAATAGAATATTTTTATTCTAATAAAAATTTTATTTATTTATCTTATTAAAAGAAGAAGAGAAAAAAGTTAATAACTTAATAAAATTATATAAAGAATATATATAGGCTTATAATTACTTAAAGATTAAGTAGAAGAAAGAGGATATAGTATTAAGTATAAAGATCTCTTCTTCTACTAGGGGAAGACCTTATTTATATATAGATCTCTAACCTAGTTACTAACTTAAAGGATAAAAGACTATCCTATAATTTAGTCCCTGATCTAGGGCCTGTGAATCACATCTAGACCTTAAAGGTGGGTCTGAGTCTACTAATAATATGCTCCGGAGAGTTAGCGAGAGGAGAAGACGGTTCTCGATCAGACGACGCCGTTCAGGAGCAGCTGTCGCCAGGTGGGGCATAAATGGCTTGATCTTAGCGTGGCAAGTGGGTGACAACATACATCCTAGACAAGAACAACGCTGCTAAATAGTTCCAAAGACCTGTTAACTATGTACTAAAACCTTTCACAGTTTTGTATACGAGGCTCTTCTTCTCTAGTTCGCTTCTGGGCCTCTCGTTTCTTCTTCTTACTCTTTTTTATTCTCTCTCATTTCGCATATCGTCAGGCACTCTTCTTGAAAGACCTGTGGAGTATGTTGTCTTTCTCCCGATTCTCGCTTTGCACGACAAGCGCGGGACTGGACCCAGATAAGGTGAAATGGGTAATTTGACTCATTATGAAAATTCGACAGAGCCCTCTCTACAAAGCGTAGCAAAGACCAGATGCTCAAACTATAGAAAGGAGAAAAGTCCATCATGCCGTCTCTTCCTGCTCGCGTGTGGCATTCTGTATTTCATCCAAATTGGTGTATCTCCGCTTTCTTGCTTCTTCGTCCTGATAACCAGTAGACAAGTGTATTTGAGTGACATGCATCGATTCGCAATGGCGACATATTGCAATTTTCCCAGCGACCCAAGGTCCAGCCTGATGGGCCTGGCACCCTCGCAGCCCCAAGTTTGCGCGGGTTTTTGCAGATAGCGAGCTGATAACCCCAATGATAGCAACCGTTTACCGCATGATCTCCTGGTAGATGAGTTGCTTCAGCTGCTCTTTGCTCAAATTGTCCTTATGCTTGTCAAAGTCAAAGAATTCCTCGGGAATCGGAGGGGCGGTCGGCTCGTCTTCGGGGTCGTGGTAAGGCTCCAGATACGGGTGCTTAAGAGCCTCCTCAACCGTGATTCGCTTCACGGGGTTAAAGGCGAGGAGCTTTTCCAGTAGGTCGAGGGCCAGATCAGACGTGTCGGCGAAAAGCGTGCGGAAAAGGACCTTCTTCTTGAAGGGTAGCGAGCGGATATACTCACGAGCGCGGCGCGACTTGATCCCGTAGTAGTCTTCCATGGTGGGGGTGCCAAGAACATCGAGAATTAAGGTCAGCTGGTGGTGATCTGCACATAGGTCAGTTTTGAGCAGCAAGTCAAGTCTAAGGGAATCACATACAATCCTTGCCGGGGAACAAGGGTTTCCCGCTCAGCATCTCGGCGAGGATGCAGCCCACAGACCAGACGTCGATGGCCTTGGTATACTCCTTAAAGGTTAACATGATTTCGGGTGCACGGTACCAGCGGGTAGCGACGTATTCGGTCATGAATCCAGAATTGTCTTCCTGCGAAGCGGCGGATCTGGCAAGACCAAAATCGCAGACCTTGAGATCGCAGTTGGCGTTAAGGAGCAGGTTGGAGGGCTTGAGATCTCTGTGCAGCACATTGGCCGAGTGCATAGCCTTGAGGGCCCGTAGGGTCTGGTAGATGAAGTATTGGCAGTGGTCGTCGGAAAGTACCTGGGTGCGAATGACTCGGTGCATGTCGGTCTCCATGAGCTCCTGCAGAGCGTTAGGGGCCGGTCCATGATTGGCTGTCTTTGCCGGCTGAGGACCGTTGAACGGCGGTGTTGGATTGGGCTCACCTGAATGAGATAGACTTCGTTGAACGAGTCAAAGCCTCTGGGCTTCTGAATGTCGAGAATAGAAATGATATTTTCATGATTAAAGTATCGAAGAAGCTTCATTTCGCGGAGGGTTCGAAGGCAGAACATGGAATGATCGAAGGGTGTAATCTTCTTAATGGCTACTTTTTGGCCAGATGGCTTATGGATGGCGGAGCTGAAGGCAGAAATGGCCTGTGAGCGGTGGCAGCTTTGCAGGGACCGGACACATTACTCACCAGACAACGCCATAAGCCCCTTCACCAACGACATCCTGAATATCGTACTGTTCGCTGACATTGAAGGAGATTTTGCGCGACGCCGAGGCGTTATTGGGAGGGTTTGCGCGGGACATGATGGATGGCGGCGGGGTAGCGCAATCGGTCAAGATACCGGCCAAGGTGTCGCTTTTGCTGAATTATGATGACCAGACGATAATTTTCGTACAAAGGATGAATTAGTATGAGGATTCAAAAGAGTTTCTCGGTGCAGGAAAGCAGCTTGTTAGTCGGCCAAGGGTGCAAGCGCCAGGACGAGAATTCAGGGCCGTCGATGAGGGAAAGCTGAGCTCTGTGGAGGGGTTTATTTGAATGATGAATGGGCCAAAAGTTCCCCGCTCGGGCCTCGTGTTGTGGAGGGACGGGAGCTTGTCGCTGCCCCAGGGTATCGCCCCGACACGAACAGACGTGCTCGACAATCTTGCTGGGTAGGACGCCCAGAAAAGATGTAGTGGTTGACTGGCGGGTGATCTCGAGGCTCGCGTGCCAATATGAGTTACTTCTGGTTGCTTTTTGTTCTCTCTCCTTTTCTTTCCGCTTTCGTGCAACAGAGGGACACAGCGTCTTTTGCCCCACCAGCTAGAATCAATCTGTGGCGTCGGGAGGGAAACGGTTAGTAACGGAGGTTACGCAGAAGCAACGAGCAAACAGATGATCAAAAAAGTCTCGAGGACTGGTGTACTTCAACTTTGCCTTGTACGTCTTGTCGGCTTGAGCCGTTCAGTGCATCAGAAATCGGCTCGGGATAACAAGTGTGAGGAGTAGGGCCCAGGCACAGCATAACGCAGCGCAACCTGAATCGCCATGTGGATAAGACAATCCGCGCCAGGTACTACTACTAGGTAGTTAACTGGTTGAACAATAAATAGGCATCAACCCGGGACCTGACCCAAACTGCAGCGCTTTGCCGGGCCAGCTTGACACAGCAAAAGCCTCTTCGGCAGTAACAAGCCAACACTGTTTGGCTATGATGATGGTGATGATGATGCTGGTGGCAATTTAGCTGAGCTCTGGCCTTTCACCTAGCCCGGTCTGTGTGGTGCGAGTCCCCCAACTTTGGGAACCGATTCAGTGACAGGCCAAGCCCAAGCACAGAGGCTCCAGCGTCAAAGCTTTTCGACGCTCGCAACGCGGGGTCCTTGTTTTAGAACTGCGCAACCGGTCGTAGAAGCAGGCCGCTCACTGCAATGCTTGCGTGCAATATTAGAGGGACAAGTCAGACACAGCCAGGCACCAGACGTCGTGTATATTCGAGCATGACGATAATGAGCCGCATAGCCGTGGACGAAGAGCAGAAAGAAGAAAGGGCACCGAGGGCAGGAATACAAACAAACAGTCTGCAGGGAGGCACGATGCTGGACCAACAGCCACCTCTCGCAGCTCAAGTAGGAAAATAAAAAGCTGCTCAACTTACAAGTATTGTATCGGTACCTGCTGATTTATAGCTCGTTAACACGAGCCGCAGATTTTGGTAGGAAGAAACGAGAGCAGAACGCGTACAATCACTAAATCCGGTCTTGCGAGAGTCAACTTTGCCAGAGCTTCCTACAGCTGCGAGACGAAGACCTAACAGCGGCTCCAAGAACATTTACCCCGTAGGTAGGTCCACTTATTGGTCCAGTGCCTGCTTCCGCCGGCGGTTACCTCTTGCATCCAGCATTGGCCCTTTTATATTGGGGTGGTTTGTGACTCAACTCCGAGACGCTCCAGGAACAGTCAGCCTCGCCCCTCGCGATGAAAAGTCTACCTGAGCTCCCAAAACTAGCGGCATTGACAGATCGGCAAGGACCAGGCCTGCCAGATACATAAAACGAATTTGGACAAGAAATACCAGCACCAGATTCCCTTCGTCCAAAGTTGTTCTATTGAGACACAAGCGCAGATTCGTCGACACACTCCTGGAGCTTTAACACGCCCGTCCCTGTGACGCTGCCGGAGAAGTGAATAGGTACTGAGCCCTCACTGAACCAGAGGACGATTTATCAACAACAGGCCAAAATTTGAAGCTATCTGGCAAACAAAAGACACAGTGACCGACGTCTCTAGTATTGCCATTGACCCTACCTCCTCTCCATACCCCTACAACATTATAAGTTAGCAATCCATCCTCGTTTTCCGTGTCGCCCAATCCCGTCTCTTGCTGTACATGCGCCCCCTCCCCTCCTGCATGCCCACATCGCGTGTAACAGAGGCGTAGCTCCATACACGTTTCACCACCGCCAACTCTGGGCCTTGGATGAAGACGCCTCCGAAACCAATATTGCACTGCACCTTCCCCTGGTCATTTGCCCGCCTCATCTAGTAGCATCATACAGTTAGACATGAAAATATTCTATGACTCATAGACGAATCTCATCAATTGACACTCTCAATACTTGCAAATAAGATCACTCCGGGGCCATTCACAGTCTGATTCATTTTGCCAGAGCTCCACTTGCTGGCGGCGTCAATTGCAGCCCGGCGCGTAGTCGAAGCCTTCATTGGTCACTGTGCTGTGCCCCTGCTTAGTCCCTCGTCTATCACAGCCTGTCGATGGAATGAGTACTCCCTTCAACGCGCTGAGAGGCAAATGACATCATTGCGATTCATCTGCTGGCGGGCGAATGAAGACTTCATCATCGAACTGTAGCGAGCCACCACCTGCCATCAATTATGACCAACAATAGCTACCTGTTCACCATGTTAGAGATCTTGCAGGTTAACACAAAAGCGTCGAATTGATCTAGAATATATTCTTTCTTTTCAACGTCATCCTCCTCAGCCAAAATATATTATGCGCCTCTTGCTTAACCCCCTTCATTGATCATGCCGTCTTGAATCTACAACTGCACCTCTTGACCGCGAAACTTTTGATTGACCGACATAGCTATTGAACATACTGGTTGATCGAATTACTGCACAACCTGGAAAGTGAAATCGTTAGTCCAAGCCTCCTACAATTGCCACGTCTCACAGGTGCCCACATACCTTCTCTCGCAAAATGCCCAGCCACTGGGCGGCGCTGACGCTCTGGTCCGCGCGGTCCTCTACCAACAGTGTTTGCGCCCATAACTTCAAACTAGGCTCGCCGTCCTCGCGCACAACGTACAGATGAGGCACTGTAATGCTGCCAACACCGAGGGAGCGGTGGTCTCTGCTCTTTTGAACCACGGCACGTACTCTGTCGTTGAAATCTCCTTCCAGCTCGGGTACGCGGCCCTTACCGACATGGATATTCGTGCGGTCGTCGACGCCAAAGACATCGGCAACAAGCTGGGGGACGGCGTCGCGGCCGACCCAGAGGAACTGCGTCTGTCCATCGTCAATCAGGTACAGGCCGTGTGAGGCCAGCCTCTCAGAGGTGAGGTTCAGAGGCGGTGGCAGCACAATCTGTCCAGTTGCGCCATCAGTGACGCCGGCCGTGTCAGGCATATCGTGCAGCGAATACAAGCGGGGGTAAATGTAGCGCATCAGCAGAGGCACAGGCAGGGTGGAGAGCAGACAGAGTGCCGCAGATCGGATATCAGTGGGGATCTGCGCCGATTTGCGAAGACCGACATTCTTCATCAGACCGAGGAACAGAATGGGCAGGCCACGCAGGTTGGCAGGAAACTGCAGACCGCCGCCCATGCTGCCACCAGCTAGCTCTTTTCTGAAAGTCTGAAGGAGCTCTGTAACCTTGGCTTGCAGCGCGTCGCGAGCCGCGTCCAGGCCGCTGCTAAGGACTCTCTCAACCGCCTTGTGGGTAAAGTAGGTTGTGATGGCGCACTGGTCAGCCGAGGCGTAAACATCCGATAGGTTAGTGGTCGTGGGCAGAGCGACGGTCAAGACGCGGATGCGACGCTCGCCGTTGCAAGTTGTGTGGAGAATGGCAGCCTGGAAGCAAACCACGTTCTTGGTCAGGTTCTCGTCAATCGCAACTTCGACAACATAGCACTGGTCGCGGGGAAAAGCGGGGAAAGAGCAGAGGTCGGAGCTGCGATTAAAAAAGTTGCCATAGAATGTGTTCATGCGAAGGCCAGTGGTGGCACGCACACGGAGAACAGCCTCGAGACCAATCTCGGAAGAAAGATGGTCGCTGAACTCGGAAGCAAACTTGAGCGCATCCTCGGGTCGGGAAGCGTGCCAGCCAGGATAGAACCAGGTCTGACCACCAGTGTACCTGGGGAGGTTGCTGAGCGAGGCAACGTCTTGGTATTGGGACGAAAACAAGAACATGTCGACAGAGACCTGATTCTTGGAGCACTCCACAGCAAAGCTCTTGTAGAAGCTGTTGCCAGTTTGTAGCAGCGCGCCCTCCTTGGATGTGCCGAGGACCTTCTTGTCTTCGCGCATCTCGAGCTTGCCAGCGCCAACATTGGGTAGAGAAGCAGTCAGAACAATGATTTTTCCACCGAGAGAAGAGATGAGCTTATGACCGGCGCGCAGGGCAGGTCCCATGCTGGAACTGTTGCTCTGATTGTTCTGAAACATTTCGGGCAGCTTCTGCAGGAACCGCTCGACACTCTGGCGGGACTCGGACAGAGGCACGAGCAAATCGTGGGGGACAGGGAGAAAGGGCTCCTCCAGATCGCTGACAACAAGCATATTAGTCTCCACATTCTCGTCCTCGTCCTTGGGGATGGAGAAGTAGTGCAGGCTTGCGTCGACAGCCATAAAACCAATGCGAGTGCGTCTGTCGGCATTGGGAATGCGGTTGAGGCTGTCAAGGATCGTGCGGGCACTGGTGGCGAGCAGACCGCTGGAGATGGCGGCGTAGCTGACGTCAAAGAGGAACAAGTAGACTAGAGGCTGGGGAGGCCTGACCATATACTCTTGGGGCGCAACAAATTCGACAACGGCGTGGTTCAGCTCAGGTCTCTGCCATCTGTCAACAGTCTTTTGAGTAGCAGAGTCCCAATCAAAAGCCTGCGGAACGTCATTGGTTAGGTTGCACATGTTGCAGCGCCATCGGTGGCCGTGGTCCATGAATGTGACGTATGGGTTGATGTAAGTCCTGCAGCGTCGGCAGCGAGAAATGACCTGATCCTGAACAACAGGAACATTGTCTTCATCGTCGTGGAGAGAGCCATACGGCTGGATGACGAGTGAGAGCGGTAGCTTGGACTTTTTCAAAAGCGAATTGGTCGTGGGGACCGCATTGAGAGTCGAGCGAATGTATTTGGGAGGGCAATTAGCTGTCTCAGAACGAGTAACGCTAGACTACAAGGCAACCATTATTAGAACTTGAAGGCGCAAACATGAACATGTGAGAGCTTACATTGGGAGGAAGATTGATCGGCGGCGGTGCCAAATCGAGCTCGGCGACATTGAAAGGCTGGCTCAACAGATCCGAGGGGTAGAGCTGGTTGAGGGCAGCTTGGCGAGCCTGAGAAGCCATTGGCATCGAAGACGGTTGCTGGGCGCCTATGTTCACACCTGCGACGCCCTGTGTGATGCCGGCGACATCTTGCCCGCCGATCTGAGCGGCCTGGTCGGGGGCAGGGTATCCGCTATAGCTTTGTTGAGGAGCACCCTGCTGGGGAGCGCCGTACGTATGGCCGTACTGATACCCGCCAGCCACCTGCTGTCGTTGCTGCTGCTGCATGTCGACCTGGGGGTAGCCGCCATACGGGGGAGCAGGCGGCGTGGCGCCCGGCATCTGGCCACCAGCATTGGCGCCAGTAGCGACGTCAAAGGCGCCAGCGGCATAGCCACGCTTCTTCTTCTTGGGCGCGGCGCCGGCAGCGCCTACGTCGACTTGAGCATCGGGCTGCTGATGTTGCGGTTGGTCCTGGAATTGGCCGAAGCCGTCGCCTGCGGGGGCGGACATGATGGGACGGGCGCGGAAGGTCTAGGTGGCCCCTCTAAGGTCGTCGAGGGCGAGGAGGAAGGGAGGCGGTGGCAAGCGGCCTCGCGATGGTCCTTCAATCAACCGAGTCGTGTGAAAAAGGGAGCGGGTTACAAGAAAGAAGGAAAATAGGGACGAAAAAGGCGGACGCTGCTGTGGAGAAATGAGGTGGTGAGAAATCAACGCCGAATGCGAAGGCAGCGACTTAAGGTGGTTGAAGGGCTTCGGCGTTGGGAGTGGTGGCGGGACGTGCGTGGGAGCTCTCTCAAGTTGTTCTGCTGTGGTGTCCTTTTCCCAATCGAGCGGCTCATGTGGGGCTCAGGCAGCCTACAAGTAGACCGAGCTAGTAAATACAAGGAACAGTGAAATGATGCTGTTAAACTTGAAATGCCACGAAGACAGAGTGCACTAATCCGAAGAATATTCTTTATTTTGCTAAATTTGAGGTAGAGACAGCAGTGTAGCGAGGGATGTAGATTCAATCGTGCTCCGGCCATGGGATGTCATTGTAGTTAGCAACTTTGTGGAGAAGC
Organism: Beauveria asiatica; assembly: GCA_038367545.1. Taxonomy (NCBI): domain Eukaryota; kingdom Fungi; phylum Ascomycota; class Sordariomycetes; order Hypocreales; family Cordycipitaceae; genus Beauveria; species Beauveria asiatica. The sequence continues at coordinate 635 of JAAHCF010000802.1, read as the reverse complement.
AGAGCAGCGAGGCCTCGGAGCCGGCTTTACTTTTCACCCCGCAAGCTGCAGGATGACGGGGACGAAGCTGCTGAACTACAAATGCTGTGTACCTAGGTAGGTAGGCAGCTGCAGCACGCATGTATTTTACGATTTGGAAAGATCGAGCAATCATCTTTGCCTGATCAGGCGGAGGAAACTCGACAGATGTTTATCTCCGGTTTCGTTCCGCAGAGCCATGTTGCTGCCCAACTTGGCAGCTGCGATAATGAGCTCCTAAATCAGCCGTGTTTCATCAATCTGCTTAGTCGCCCCTTGGCCGGATCTACACACACGAACAAGCTAATAAGCTGCGATGTACTATTTAATAGCTGCTGCTACGCCTTGCCAGGGACGCAAACAGTTATACTCGCGGATCAGCGCTCTAGTAATCAGCTACGTAGCTAGAACTAGATAATACCAGAACGGTAAGGAAAATACTAAAAACTTCGCTCTTGTTCTAAAATATTGATAAACCTGATTTTTCGGAATCTTTTATCTCGTTTTTGGTTTCTATGGCCGACCTCGTAGATACAGACCTAATATAGTAAATACGGATTAGTTACGGATTAGTACGAAGTATTTACTGCCCCCCCCCCCCCCCCCCCCCCCCCCCC
>JAAHCF010000801.1:0-15593 GCA_038367545.1 Beauveria asiatica | reverse complement strand
TTTTTTTTTTTTTTTTTTTTTTCACCAAGAATCCCACGCCAAAGTGCTTGCACTATGATGCCATGTTACGTCACAAAGACTCGCCATCAACCAAGGTAGAGACGTATCGCCCAGCCATAGTCTCGTAGCTGATATATGTGTAAAAAAGATCCCCTGAAGAAGTAACAAAAGTCCTAAATGCCGTTCTGCTGGATACAACGTCTGATCTGCCTCTTTTTTGGTTTCTTCTACTCTGTCCTTCATTGGGAGGAGCACGCGGGCAGCCGAGAGAGAGCCCAGGACATTGCCCAACCTCGTGGAGCGATACGAGGGGCAAGCAGTCATTATGTGACCAAACAGTCTCGCAGTTACCGAGTACGGGGTATTATTAGCTGCATGCGGATGGCAATGTCGATGCCTCGCAAGCAGGCAAGATGTGAGCCACACCATGTGTCTGGTGGCCCACGTGATGCCTCGACGCCGGGCCGTGCTCATCATCGGGGTGGACGGTTATCGCGGGGATCCTGCGACACGTGCTGGAGACTACTGTTGTTTTCGGGAGCTCAAGGGGGGGGTTCCAATACGTATCGTCTGAGGGTCTTTTTGGTGTTGTTGCTGATTCTTGATTGAATCTGTCGAGGGGCTGCGAGGCGGCTGCAAAGAGAAGATGCAAAAGCGGGCCGATGCTGCTGCCTTAGGCGTCGAGCCTGCCGCCTCTATTGTAATAGTTGCTTATATTTAGAGCCTTTATCATTTCATTATTCGACAAAGCAATTACGCGTAGCATCTATTTACTTGAATCGCCCGAGCGTAAGTTAATGATTTTTTTGCGCCAATGTAGGTGAGAGCGAGTTTGAGTATATGCTTTTGCATAACTTTGGGGGAGAGAACTCTTTTAGACGTATAGGAATTTTTTTTTTTTGGTAGACTTACCCTAGTAAAGAAATATCATCGTCTTCAACCTGCTAACCAATTTAGCTATTTGACGTCTGCTGGTTGATTGGCTTGACATGTTGTATTATCTAGATACCCACCCCACGAGGGCAGGTGTAGTACCCTAGACTTGTGAATTAGATTGTGAAAAGCGATAAGTCAACTTGTATTCTGCTATGGGGAAGGAATTTGTTCTGACGGTTATCCCTTTGACTACGGTAAGGCCGTGATCGCGAGTTTTTCGGTGTTCTTATTCTTAGCCTACTAAAAAACCTTAGTAGGTCACTTTAGTACTTATACTAGCTAATTTTAGTGGCAGAAGTACTATTTTATCTTACTATATATTTAATATAAAGTTATTACCTAAGGCTTTAAGGATTAAGTGTTTATTTTAATAAAGTTATATTTTTTAGTATTTTTTAAGACTTCTAGAGACTATAGATTCCTTATAGCTAGCTTTAAGTATTCTACTATAAGAGGACACTAGCTAGGTACTACTCTCCTTTAAGAGCCTATTTAAAAGTAAAAGAGTTAGTACCTTTTCCCCTATATTTAGTAATAATTATATATAATCTTTAGGCTTATTTACTTAATCTTTTTAAATAAAAGAGTAAGTTAGAGTATTCTTTAAGTACCTTTATATAGTTATTATTAATAATAACTTTATTATAATATAATTCTAAATATATAACCTAGTATTTTATTAAATTATTAGTAAATTTTATAAGGTCTTTTTAAATATAAATTTTAATATATAAAAGCTTAAGTAAAAGTATAATTAAATCTAAAGTATTTATAAGATATATAAAAGTATTATAAAGTATAGTAATATTATATATAATTATAATATATTAAAGGTTAAGTTATTAAAAAAATATTAAGATAAACTTTTAAATATTATACTAGAATATAGTAAATACCTCTTTAATAAAGGGTTAGTAGATCCTAACTTACTTTCTAAGATCTAGTTAAATATTTAAGGAACTAGAATAACTACTATTAAGGTTAATAATAATATAAGATTAGCTACTCTAAATAGTACTTATAAATAGCCTAGTCCCTTTATTAAAAATAATAAGATAATATTAGATAGCTTATTAATTATAGGCTTATTTTTACTATTACTAGCTACTTAGGCTATATTAGCCTTATTAGCTATATTACCTTTAAAGTGTTAAAAGAGCTTAAAAAGTATATTAAAAGTAAATATAATAATAATATTAAGTAAGGTAATTTATAGGTTTATTAAATTAAAAGAATTAGTAGTTTAAAGGGTAAAATTCTTTATATTTAAAGAGGTTAGTATAAATATATAAGAGAGGATAAAGATAAAGGTAATAAATAAAGAATTAAATATATTCTTAAACTATATAATTAATTATATAAATAAGTTAGAGTATTACTAGATAAGTATAAATAATTAGAAAAAGTGGTTCTTTTAGTAGGTTATTTAAGGGGTATAAAATATAAAAAAATAATTATAATAAAGAGTAGCTTTTAGGCTTTTAATTAATATAGTTATATTATATTTTTCTTTATAAGAATATATTTATTTTAGTTAATAAAGTTAGCCCTTATATATTAGGCTAATAATATAAGTAAAGCTATTATAATAAATAGCTCTTTAGGTAGTAGCCTTACCCCGCCTTTTAGTAAATTTTAACCCTTACTTTAGCCTTCTTTAGGCCTTATAAAGTAAAGTATTAACTTAAGCCTAAAATTTATTATTACTATTATTATTATTATTACTATTAGGCCTAGCTTTAAGCTAGCTAAAATTACTACTAAAATTATTACTAGCTTTATAATTACTAACCTTAGTACTATTTAAGTTATTACTAGTAGTATTAGTATCTCTTTTAGCCTAGATTTAATAGTATTCCTCTTACTATTTAGTAGTAATTTTTTTATAAAGCTTCTTTAAGTCTAATATATCTAGGTTAGTTAACTTCTCTTTTATTTCTTTAATTCTTTCCCTTTTATTATTATTAACCTTATTTAACTTAGCTTAAGCCTTAATAAAATTCTATAATATTATTATAATAAATATTATTAATACTTATTTCCTTAAATTATACTCTAGTATTACTAATTAAAGGATTTAAAACTTTTACTTTACTATTCTAAAAACCCTTTTAATAATAATATAAACTCTTAAGTATTAAAGGTTATATAATTCTATAATAGTTCTTAGTACCTAATTACCCTCTTCTTATTCTTTTAGATAGTACCTTATCCTAATATATAGTATAAGAAGTCCTACCTAAGTAGTAAAGCTAGTATTATATAGATAAAACCTATACCTAGGTATTAGAAGAAGCCCCCTTTAGAAGGTAATTTATATTAATATTATATTATTAGTTAAACCCTTAGCGCTTAGTAAGATAAATAAGAATATACTATTTAACTTTATAATAATAAGAATATTCTATAATAAGTTTCCCTTTTAATCCTTAAATTACCTCTAGTCTTTTTATTAGATAAAAGCCTTAATATAAGTACTATTAATAGTACTAATATACCTATAAAAGTAATATATATATTTTATACTAATTATCTCTAAGTAAAGGAAATTATTATCTAATAATTTAATAAAGGCTTAATAAAGCTTATAATAAGCTATAAAGTATTCTTTTATAATATTATATATAACTACTTAGCTTATAAAGAAGAATAAGATTATTATTTATTATATTATTCCTTAGCTAATAATAAATAGAAAAACTAATATCTTTATCTTTATTAAAAGCCTTTATAATAATCTTAATTCTAAATTTTCTAATAGCTACTTTATTAAGCTATAAAAGGTCTATTTTAATATATAAAATAAATACTTAAATATATTAGGTAAGCTATTAAGATACTACTATATTATTAATATAGTTACCTATAAGCTATTAGCCTCTAGAAGATTAATTTACTAATATATTTTATATAATAATATTATATAAATTATATCTTTAAATAAATCTTTAATTTCTACCTTATTTTACTAAGTAAATACCTTAGTTATTAGTAAATAGAAGGCATTAAGATCCTCTTTTTCTACTACTATAGTATAAGACTATTACTTTCTTTAGTTTATTTTATTAGATAAAATTAAGAATAGTAAGCCCCTTATAACTATTATTTTATTATAGTAAAGAGGGGTAAAGGTATTTAAGCTAATATTAAGAGGTATAGTGAGAAAAGGTATAAAGGTAAATTTATATAACTTTTCTAGGTCTAAGAAAAATTTAAATCTTTTTTTCTAATTTTCTAGAAAAGTAAAGATACTACCTTTTTATAATAACAGCTTAATCCTAATCTATAGTAGTCTATTTCTTAGGAAGTAAGTTAAGTTAAAAGCTATATAGTAGTATATTAAGTAATAAATTATAAGATAATTACTAAGAGTTAGGCTCTTAATTCTAATTACTTAGAGTTACTTAGATTAATTAGTAAAGATCTAGACTACCTAGCTATAAGAATACCTCCTCCTTAAGTACCTATCTATCTTTTTACTATAGGTTAGGCTTATAAGACTTATTTAATTATCTTAATAATCTTATATTATTAGCTTATCTTAATAATCTAATAAGCTATTATATAACCTTATATCCTAACTAGGCTATAGGTATACTTACCTAGATAGTCTAGCTTAGCCCTATATTTATATAGTAGTATTTATAATATTATACCCCTCCTCCTTTAGTCTTATCTTTAAGGCTATTAAATAGGCTAGCTAAGTAGTAAATAGCTTTTCCCTCTTATATTAATATATACTATTATATCTAATTATATTTTAAGACCTCTTATATAATCCTAAAAACCTTCTTATAAGATAAATAAATAAAACACCCTTCTTAAGTTAATAATTAAAAATCTAGTTAATATACCTACCTACTTATTCTATAAAGAATAAGGCTTTTAAAATTATAAGGTATCTAATATAAACTTATCTTAATATTTTAAGTATATTTATCTTAACTAGTCTTATTATAATATAAATCCCCTTACTCCTTAGTAACTTTATTATATTAGTACCTAATATTAAAAGGCTAAATCTAAATTAGAAGCTACTAAAAAAGAGCTTAAAAAGGTAAGTACTAAAGTATATTACTTATAAAAATAAAAGAAATTATAGTTTAAGAAAATAATATATATAATTATATATAGTATTAATAATATTAAAGAGTTAGAGTATATAGAATAAGAGGAAGTAAAATAGCTTTAAAAGACTATAGGGGTCTTTTTTACTCTTTCTAAGGATTTAAATCTTACTTTTATTTATTTTTTAGATACTAAGTTTAGTATTAAGTTATTAGATAGTACTTATATAATTAATTAGGATATATTCTTTAAGAATAGAACTATTTAAGTAAAACTAAATAATTTATAAGGTTCTTAATTAGTTTTTAAGTATTTTTAGAGTTTAAATATCTCTTTTATTTAATAAGATAATACTAATTTTTAATATTTCTTTATACTTTAAGTATCTTTTTAACTTTATATTTATTAGTATTATTAATTATAATTCTTATAGTAAATATAGAATTATCTAGTACTTTTTTAAGTAATAATATATAAAATATTAGATAAATCTTTATTTTATTTAATAATAATAGTTTATAATTAGTATTTAATATTTTTTATTTAATAAGGAATAATCTAATTTTCTTTTAGTTAAGTTTATTATTAGGTTACTTTATTTTAATATTTTTATAGATAAAATAAACTTTATATCCCTTCTCTAAGATTAGTACTAATAATCTCTTTTTATCTATATAATACTTTATTTAATTTTATAAGAATATTTATTTTTTTTATAAGTATTTTTATACTTTAGTAATTATTTTTATATATATAGTTATTATTAGTATATTTATAATATATACTATATATATTTTAATAGTAGGGTTAAACCTATAATTTACTTTAAGTAATAATATCTTTATACTATTAACCTTAGAGCTATTATAAGCCTATTATATAAGTAGTAGCTATACTACCTAATTATCTTATTAATAGTTAATATAGCTTTATAAGTATTATTTAAGTACTTAGTTTAGAATTTCTATTTAACTATTTAACTATAAGTAGAATATTATAAATAAGCCTTACTTAATCTTTATAGTCTTTATAAGGTATTTTTAGAAGTTAGATATAAATAACTTATTATAATTTAATATAAGTCTTATTAATAATCTATATTATATAATAATAATCTTAAAAAATATATATACTAAGTCCTTAATATTACTTAATTCTATATAAGGAATATAATAAGTATACTTTATAAGTTTATTTATAATAACTAAGATACTATTATAAACTACTCTTATTATTAGTTCTTTAGACTTTAGTAATTTAATAATAAAGTCTATTATAACTATTTACTATATTCTTTTAGGTAATAGTATTAGTTATAATTTACTATATAATATATATTATATTACCTTTATTTTTTAGTAAATATTATACTTATTTATAACTTATTATATTATCTTTTTACTTTTTAAGAAATTATATAATCTTTTTAACCTATTAATTATTTTCCTTATACCTTAATATCTATATAGAGGGTATTTATATATTTCTTTAATAAGCTACTCTTAGAGTATACTAAGAATATACTAATATTTATTATATAAGAAGGTCTTACCTTCCTTAGATAAATATAATTTTATTTCCTAATTATCTAAATAACTATTTTTCTCTATATATAATATAATTCTCTATATTTATATATTATCTAGCTTAACTTACTAGGTTATATTAACTTTTTAGGTACCTAATATAAGGTTCTTATCCTTAGTCTTATATAATAAGGATATATTATTTACTTATTCTTCTAATTTTAAATTCTCTCTTTAGCTAAGTATATTTACTTTTCTATTTTTAAATCCTTTATAGTATATAATCTTAAAATTATAATTTATAAGAGTTTTATACTATCTAATTTATTATTTATTTAAATCCTTTATAATTAAAAATAATATAAGATTCTTATAATTAGTATATACTTTAACTTAATATTTTACTCTAATAAGGTAATATCTTTATTCTTTAAAATACTTAATAATAGCTATAAGTTCTTTATTATAGATTCTATAGTTAAGTTTAGGTCTATAAAGTTTTTTTAAGAAAAATATAATTAGGTATAGTCTTCCTTTATTATCTTATTATCTAAGCTATCCGCCTAATATATAATCTAAGGCGTTTATCTTAAGTTTATAAGGTTTCTTTTAATTAAGTGCTTTTATTATAGGTTCTTTTATAATTAGATCTTTAATCTCTTAGAAGGCTTTAGCTTCTAAGTTAGTCTATTTAAAGCTAACTTCTTTCTTTATTAGATTAATAAAAGGTTATAAAGTATTTCTATATTTACTTAGAAATTTATAATAAAAGTTTATAAAGATAATAAATACTTTTATATCTTTTAGGTTTATTAGTATTAGCTATTTTTTAATAGCTTTAATCTTTTTTAGGCTTATTTAGATTTCTCTATATATAAGTATATATCTTAAAAAGTATATAGTATATTAATAAAACTAGTATTTTATTACTTCTATAAGGAGTTTATTATCTTATAAGGTTTATAATACTTTATATATATATTACTTATATTCCTTAAAGATATCTAAGTATATAAAGATATTATTAAAATATATAACTATAAATACTCTTAGTTATTTTTATAAAATAGTATTAATTATTATCTAAAAGGTTACTAGTATATTAGTAAGCTTAAAAGGTATTACTAGATATTTATAATATTCTTTAATAGTTTTAAATACTATTATTTACTTATAGCCTTTCTTAACTTATATTAAGTTATAAGCTCTTTTTAAGTTAAGTATTATAAACTATCTTACTTTTCTAACTTTATTTTATATTTTAGTTATTAATAGTAATAAATATTAATTCTTAATTATAATCTTATTTAGTTATTAATAGTTAATATATAATTATAATTTTCTATTTTTCTTTAGTACTTATAAGATTAGGTATTTTACTAGGGACTCTAATAGTTATATATATCCCTTCTATAATATATTCTCTAAATACTCCTTAAGTGTTTTATTTTACTTAGGGTTCTAGGGATAAATCTTATTAAATATTAGTTTAGTACTAGGCTAGAGCTTAATCTTATAGTCTTAGTATAAATACTCTAATAGTCTTATTTCTAGCTCTTTACTAAATAGTTTATTATACTTTAAGTATTCTTTAAGAATCTTTATTATCTTAGCTTTTAGCTCTCTAGTAATTATATATATTCCTAAAGGCCTATTATAGTTTAATTAAAGTACCTTTTATAAGCTACTTTTATTATTATAATTATATCTTAATAAATCCTATTAAAGTTAACTAGTTCTCTGATTAATTTATAAATTACTTACTTATAACTAGGGTATCCTTAATATAATATTATATTTTAAGATTTTTATAATATTTAGGTTAACTTAGTAATTTATTCCTTATATATTAATAAAAAGCTATACTACTTTTATATTAATTACTCCTTAGTTATACTTTATTATATTACCTTTTATAATTATAAGTTAATAGGGCTTATCTTTTTTAGTTTAAGGTAATTATAATTTATTAATAAGATTTAATAAGATAAAATTTCCTTATACTTTATTATTAATTATTACTTAGATCTTTCTTCCTTTTATAGTTAAGTTAACTATAAGGTATACTTAGCTATTAATATTTATAGTATATAGAGACCTATTAGATCTCTATTAAAGAATAAGTCTAGTTTTTAATAATAGTTATTATTTCCTAATTCCTTCTAAATTTCCTCTTCTTATTTATCTATTTTTTTATATATTCTAAAGATAATTTATTTTAGTTTAAAGCTAAAGTAATAGTTTAGTTATTTACTATTTATATTATATATTCTAGTCTTTAGCTAGAATTCCTTCCTTATACTATTTCCCCTAGTTATATATCTTAATAATATAGTATAGATAGTATAGGGTAATATATCTTTAATATAGTAAGTCCTTCTTTTCTTAAGGACTAGTTTATAGTATATTTAGTTTTATATTTTCTAGTATTATAGATCTTTATTAAGATATAAGGTACTATCTTTAATAATTATATCTAGTTCTAAAAACTATTTATATTTAAATTTCTTTTAGAGGTACTTCTTATACTAATAGTAGTAATATAATACCTAAGAAATTATTCTATATTCCTAATAAAATAATATAAATATAGGATTTATTTTTATAATCTTATTAAGGTATAGTATTTTATCCCTATTAGACTCCTTAAACTATTTAAGTAGAGCTATAGGGTCTAGAACGTTTATCTTATAGATTTTTACTATTATAGGTATATCTTCTTTATTATATTATATAAAGGTATTAATAAGTAGTATAACCTCTAATAGTATTATAAGAACTTAAATAAAAGCTTCCCTAATATTTAGTATAGTAATTTTAAGTTTTTCTTCTTCTTCTAAAACTAGCTAAGTTCTAAAATTCTAGTCTTTATTAAAGTCTATATTTTTATCTAAAATATAATATTATTCTAGCTCTAAGAAATATTCTTTACTATTTACTATACTAATATTTTAAATAGGTAGATTATTATAATTAACTATATTTAGCTTTTATAACTTAGATATAGGCTTCTAAAGCTTCTTAAGTATATAATACTTATTTATAAAGTATCTTATCTTATCTTACCCTTTTCTTTATTTATAATATTAAGTTCTATTAGGCCTAGGTAAGTTCTATAAGCTATAGACTTATATTAATATTATCTTAAATTTACCTAATAGTATTATATTATTAGTTAAATATTATTTCCTCCTTAACTACCTTTCTCTATATATCTAGTATAATTATAATTATTAATCTTAATTACTTCTTTAATAAAGATATTAAGTTTATCTAGTTAATCTTCTTTATAAATCTTATCCTTTATATCTTCTTTAAGTCCTTTATAGAAGAATTTTATTAAGTTATTATCTTCCTAATTAAGGTAAGTAATAATATACCTAAATTTATATATATAATACTAAGTTAATCTAGTTTACTTTAGAATCTTAAGTTTATAAATAGTAGTTTAAAGTTAGTCTAGGTCTTTAAAGGTAATCTTAAGTTATTCTTTAAAGTTATTATAGTCTTTAAAGATTTAAGTAATCTTAACCTTAAGAGTCTTATTATTAAGATAATCTCTAAGGGTTAACTCTTATTATTCTATTACTTTATTAATAAGAAGATTTCTAATATAAAGTATTTTTATTATAAGATTAATAATAATAATATTAACTTAAAGATAGGCTTTAGTTTAAATAAGAAAAGTCTATATATCTCCTTTAGCTTTATTAAATATATTAAGTTTAAAGAACTTAGGGAATATAAGGGTTCTAATATTATTTATCTATATAGTCTAGACCTAAGTAGTAAGGGCTTTAATCTACTACCTTATCTATACTATAACTTAGGTAAGGGTAATAGTATTTTTACTTATAGTAGATATTATAAAGGGTAAGTACTACTTAAGTTTTAAGGTAACTTACTAAATAGGACTAATTAAAATATAATAATAGCTTAATCCTAATTTATAATAGTTTATTTCTTAAGAAGTAAGTTAGGTTAAAAGCTATATAGTAATATATTAAGTAGTAAATTATAAGATAGTTACTAAGAACTAGGCTCTTAATTCTAATTACTTAGAGTTACTTAAATTAATTAGTAAAGATTTAGATTACTTAATTATAAGAATACCTCCTCTTTAAGTACTTATTTATCTTTTTATTATAGGTTAGGCTTATAAGGCTTATCTAACTATCTTAATAATCTTATATTATTAGCTTATCTTAATAATCTAATAAGCTATCACGTGACCTTATATCCTAACCAGGCTGCGGGCGTGCCTACCTAGACGGTCCGGCTCAGCCCCGCATTCATGCAGCAGCGTTCGTAACACTTTTACAGGTAAGCGCTATATAAAATAACCCACTAAGACTACGAATAAGAACGCAAAAAAACTCGCGATCACGGCCTAAGGGAGCTTTGAGGTCACCGACAAGGGGGTTTAGCCAATAGCGTTCAAGTAGATCTAGAGGTACATAGTTTTCTTAGTTTATCAGGCTATAATAGAAGTACCAGTAGTCCTCAGAGGATGTGTGTGTGGATCTCGTGACCTCAGAGCTCCCTTACCGCAGTCAAAGGGATAGTACCGAAATGGATCACGATCGAAGCAACGGCAGATTTGTAGCCGTAGATGCAAGAGAGCCAATGTAAGTTGCTGGCTTTTACTCCATAGGACTGTGAGCAAGGTAGCTGCAGAGTCCATGCCACGCCGGCTCTACTGTCATGTGTACCAAATCATGCGCCACAGCTCGCCACATGAGTCGCCAAAGCCTGGATCGAATGCGCTGGAAAAGTCAAGGATATCTCAGTGATGCGCGTTGACTAAATGTTCGTCTCTTCTCCGGCGGGCGACAGTATAGCGCCAAATATTGGGAAAGGGCTAAAGTCATTTCGTCAAGAGGGAACTGAATTCCTACTACTAGCTATAATCATTTTTAGAAAGAACTATATATAGAAAATGCTATGAAACGCGTCTTACCAAGCCAGCCGAATACGTAGTTTACTTTCATACTCGTCTCCGGTATAATAGCCGTCCCAGCACTTCTTCGTGATGGAAGGAGCTATTTGCATCACACGCATCACAACCGTGCAAGGTGTGCTTTATGTATCCTGGCTGATCATGCTGATATGTCTTTTTTTTTTTTTTTTTTGCGTGCTATCGGCTGTCTAGTCTTGTTGAGACTCGTCAAGGCGAGAAAAGCTCCGTGTCACGAGCGGAAAGAACCAATATAGCTTGCGTTGCTGGGCAATATCACCACGAATGAATCAAGTTTTATTTATAGAAAACAGACCAAAAGGGTCTGCATCGGCAACGGTAAAGCTACCTCTTATAGCTCTGACTCAAAGGGATGCGCCAAGCAGGCATCCAGGACGGCTCTATAAACTCATCAAACCGGTCACCGTAGAGGACTGGGGGCTGGACGAATAACGTCGTCTTGCAGTGCCACTTTACCAGGTGCAGCTTCCGATGCTTTGCTACTCAGAAGCGCCAAGTCCTATATCTGTAACTTGAATTCAGGCAACGGTAGGCAGGCACGCTTCCTCATGATCATCTTGTTGCCTAGTGAAGCCTGAGGCTAAGCAGTTTCATGATTCGAAAAAAGTATTAAGTCTTGCTATCGTGCACTGAGAACGGGTCTTTTGTCATTGACTCGCTTTGTGCTTCATTATCCATCACGTCCTCATACCTGCTTCTCAGCAAAACATCGATTACAGCAGAGTCCTTGCAGCTCAACTCGCACTCAAAACCAGCAGAACTATTTAGTCATTCTACAATCCGAATCCCCAACATGTCGTACAACCAACCTGAAGTCACGATACTCATTATCGGACACCACAAGCTTTACAGTAGCGCTGATGATTTGTTTCAAAGCCTCAACAACGTCTGTGATGGCGTCAAGGTCCAGGTGGAAAAGTGTGACTACAACGAGGCACCTCTGAAGCTGAAGACGGGTGTCCCCAAGATCATCTGCACCGCTGACGAACGACGCTCCCTCGATCTGCACCTCGTTTTCGACGAGGACAAACCCAATCAAATGACAGAAAAGGGGCGAAAACCAGCGTCGCTTTCCCAATCTGCCACTGCCACGTATGAGATTATTGGAGGAAATTCCGGAAACGCAGACTTTATTTTGAAAAACAATAAGAGTTCTATTAAAAAGATGGCGTACGATGACAAGGTCGTCAAGCTCGAGCCCAGATTGAACTCCATTTTGGCAACCGCCCAGAGGAGCAACTCTGTCATCATTCACGCGTCTTCTGACTCGGTGGAGCTCGTTCTTGAGCTCGTCAAAAGATTGGCCGAGGGCATGTCGCCTAATCTCGTTTTGCAACCCGAGGAGTTTTTCTACGCTGAGTACGCACCACATGGTGTTCCTTTCGATGAGAACGAGCGTCCAAGCATGATGGAAGGATTGAAATGTGCTTGCACTCCGGGCATGCGAGTGTGCGCGATCTCAACCGAAAACGAGTCCGAGGCCAAGTTTGTCGAGGACATGCTAGAAGGAAAGCTGGGGGAGGTCAGCTTCTTCAAGGTCGAGACAAAGGAAACCCGCGGTGCGCAGTCGTACAACTACAGCTGTTCGTCGTCCGCCTTGTCGCGCGATTGGCAAGCGCTGCAGGCCGTATGCCCAGCGCAGGCTAGCGGCCAGGCTTCCGAGTGCGATGCCATTTCTGTTAGCATTGTGTCCTCTGTTTGGTATGGTCGCACCCTGACACCCGTCGCCCTGGACATTGTCACTCTGCGTGGCGGCGGTTCCGTCTTCGCCACTTTCACATATTGCGTCCGATTCCCGCCCGCGTTTTTACATCGCGCATTCAAATTTGGTTTCAATGACGAGCGTAATGAATGGGGCAAGGTGACGCTCGGCGCCGTCTTCGCCGCTCACACCGGCTGCTCTGCAGACAACTGGCAGGGGGATATTGTCAAGAAGGACCGCTATGATCTCGTGGGTCAGGCGTTGGACAGCGTCATCAAAAAACTCGAAGATAAGAGATTCCCTGTTAAGAAAAACTGAGGAAGTGACGTACCTGTGTCTTGATATGTGGTGCAAGACGAACAAAGTGGTTGTGATGACCATGCTGCAAAGGGTCATCAAGTGAACTGGTTGAAAAGGAGGAAAGAATACCAGATGGAGATTGGGGAATGAATGAGGCGAGAGATGACTTTGAATGTTGCGGCAAAGCGACATTGTCACGGTGGTGCATGGCAAGGCCTGCTGCTTGGTGTGAAGGCAGGCAGGCCTCTCTGGATTGATTTACAGCATTCAACACGACGCAACTCGACGAGTCATTCAACTGATTCATTACGAAGAGCAGGGAGTAATTAATATATCGAAGCTAATATAGTGATTAATATTTGCATTTTCCTTGGCCGTAAAGCACTCTGTCTCAAGTCGGCCGACCTCTTGCAATTTGACTGCTGACACTGCAGATTTTGACTTTTTGCGATGATGTTTTTACAGACGACATGTTCTGAGTGTGTCATGACCAATGATGCCCAATGGATTTTGTTACTTGTACGTGATGAGATGCAGAGTATTCCATTTGGATGCTCGTTGCCAAGTTGTCTGGCCAAGATGGTTAGGAAACAGGCGCGTCAGCTCTATTGCCGTAGATATAAAGCGATGGAATCTAGGGACCTCGGCCAATCACAATACCTCTCGACAAGAGACTTTTTCTTTTCTTTTTTTTTTCTGTTAGTAATTGTTGCCACCACTTGTCAAGCGTTTGATTTGCTCAAGTATCCCTCTGGTATTGGGAGAAGGAAAAGGTCGAGTCTCATAGGGTGCCTGGCTAAATATATGGAGCATGACTGAATTGCCAGGTACGTAGCTGTATTAGTTAGGCTGTTATTGATCAAGGGCGCTGCCGTGTCAAGAGTACTATGTACCTCTGGTGAAACTTGGGCCCTTGTGATATCAGCATCTGTAATTGGCAGATGCCTAATCGGTACTGTCAGCGTGCTCATGATGCTGGTGGCTTGGGGAAGTGGATAAGCTGGAGAAGGAGATGGAGGGCAAGCAATCTGGGCAAAAAGCTGGTACTGGCACACTGGGAGGCGATGTGGCGATGAGTGTGACGATAATATGGCGTTTTTTTTTTAAGCTAGCAACTGGGGTTTTTGTTTAAAAATTCTTTACGCCAAGCCCGTGATGAGAGACATTTCCTTGCACACAACGTGCGAGGACACCGAGACAACCGGTAACCAAGTTGGGCTGTGGTGGATGGTAGATGGCTCAACTAGTGGCCCTATGACAAGGTCGGCTGCCTCTACTGGCCACACCAGCCTTGTTACTGGTCGCTGCAAGGGAACCAAAGGTGCCAAGATGGGGGATTCGGCCGGATTATTTAGCGTGGCAACATGGAAGGAGTGACGTTGCAGGGTCTTTTTTGATGGATGGTAATGGATGGGAATGGATGTATAAGAATAAATTTAGCATCAAGACGAGGGAACCCCGCTCAGCCGCACCTTCATTGCTGCCGACTCTCTCTCACGACAGAAGTCATCCACTAGTTAGTTACCATCACCACCATCACCACCATTACCACCACCACCACTACCAGCTTTTCTACACCTATTCTTTTACGGCTTTATAATTACGCCTCCAACTAGTTACAACCAGAGTGCCCAACATTGGCCCACAAGGTCACACTGCAGCCTCGTAAAAAAATCAGTCTTCTTCTGCCTGCATTGCTTCATCGTATCATCCCCAGCCGCACCATCTGTACCAAGCAACTAGTTGCCTCGCAACCTCGTTCCGTTTGCTTTCTTTTTTTTTTTTTTTTTGATCCCTGTCGCCCACACTTTGGCTTCCTGCAGGCACTTTATTATTACGTAGCATCTGACAACAAAGGGCTGCAGGCAAGACATATAAACATGCATAGTCTCGCCTCGTCCTGTTTGCTTTTCCAGACCCCTTTTCTTTTTCTTCTTCCTATTGTAATGCACCAAATCTTTCATTTTCCCCATCTCGTTCCACCATCGGTTGATCGTCAACTAAGCCATTCGCTTCTATCAACTAAAAACAGACAGCGTTGCATTGCTACCACTTGAAAAGAGAGAGAAAAAAAAAAAAAAAA
>JAAHCF010000800.1:0-15622 GCA_038367545.1 Beauveria asiatica | reverse complement strand
TTTTTTTTCGCGGGACCCTCCGCCAGTCTCACCCAGTAAAATAGTAAATATAAGATGTCCCGTAGTCTGTATCCGTAATCCGTAATCCGTAGTTATACTCGGTACACAAACAACATCCGGGTGCTTGGGTTGTAGTAGCGGGGAAACAAGACCACCACCATGTGTGCATACAGCATACATACATGATATAGGCTAGTTAACTAGGTACAGCATACATGAGATATCCCCGCCGGGGTTTGCCTTATCTCTACGCTAGTCTCTCGGACGGCTCTGTATGGCTGGATCCCTTATCTCGAACCAGGAACGTCGCCTTCTTTTTTTTTCTTTTTTCTTTTTTTTTTTTTTTTTTTTTTTTTTTTTTTTTTTTTTTGACGATTTGACAAGGGGTTTGGAAGTACTAGTGTCGTGTTAATCACATACGACGGCTGGGCTCAGAGGTTGTGCAGTGGTAATAAACAGCGCATAATACGACTTGGTGATTACTTGAATGATTACTTACATGATTACTTACGTCCATATAAGTTGGCCCGGCATTTCTTTTGGAAATCATCTGTTAAACACGTGGGCCTACGCAATGATGATCCGACTTGATAGCTCGGCTCACTCCAGTCTGGATTCCACTTGTACTGCGACTTGCATTCTAAGCGAGAAACAACAAGAGCCGCCTACCGGTTTTCAGATTGCCGGTACGCCACCGCTATTCGCTGAACAATATCTAGTGCCATCGCTGGTCGGCCCATGGCTCTGGGAATAGCGTGGCAATCTGCCTCAAGTATATCCAGCTAACTAGTAGATAAGCAAGAGTGTGAGTGATGCCATGGCCGAGACCCGACCCAAGTTACAATGCGGATGGAGAGATCTCCGAGGCTTCCTTAAATGGACGGTGCGGAAATTATGCCAATAATCTATCAACTAGACTCGTCTCGGCCAACCGGCCAACACGAGGAGCTGAGAACCCTGAATGTACAGTAGATAACAGCCTGCAAGTTGTAAGCTTTGGTCAAACCTTATTGCTTGCGCCCACGCCCTCATTTCACTATACCTACACCCCGGTATTTTATTGTAAGCAAACGGATGAGGGTTTCTGGATTTCGCTCTTCTTGAGTAGCATAAATTTTTTTTTTCGCTCTTTTCCGGCAAAAAGACTTGTTCCTCTTGTTCGATAGCTACGATGAGTATTGTGCAAGAGACTGAACCTGCTCATCTCTGGCATGAGACCACTGTTGGCACTTGGTCGCGAGTGTGTCTCGGCGAGGAGCAAACTGCTTCTTACATGCAGAATATCCGCGATGGCCACACAGAACTCACCATCGAAGTGGCATTTACTTGCAACATACCATCTGTACCGGAGCTCACCAAACGTGCGAGAAACGCCTGGCTGGTATGCCACTCGCGGTTTCCTCAGGGAGCCATTGAGATCTCGACAGGCACGGAGCTTCCACAGACGCTGACGTACCCGATGCTTCGCTCCGACCATGATGCAGCTGTCTGGATGCAAGACACGTTTGTAGTTGTCTCGGACCAGAGCTCTGGAGAGGTTGCGAAGCATACATACAGCCGTCGCTTGACGACCAAGGGCAAACGCAGCATGCTGTATCTTGTCATTGATCCGTCAGCAACGGGCCGGCATGCGCTCGTGTGGAATGTCAGCCATGTTGTTGCAGACGCATTTAGCATCCCAGTCTTTATGAACGAAATATTCCATCAAATGACAAAGGTTCCCGGAGACGTTTTGCTCTCTGTCAAGCACGTCGACTTTAGTGCTGTCGTGGATCGACTACCTATTCATCCTGCGGTCCTCTACGAGGCTCGTTATCGCCCAAATGCCGAGCAAAGAGAGCAAGCGATCGCCGACATACTCGCGCAAGAACATCTATACGAGTCTCACGTAAGTTAGGCATCGCATCTTCATGTAACTTGGATGAGGCCACAAGTACTTGGTCGCTAACGATTCAGATGCAGATTGGAGAGTCCATCAAGATGTATCCCAGATCCGACAACGAGGCTCGCCAACATGAGACACATTGCCTAAACTTGGAGTTCTCGTTGGAGCAGTCTCGAAATCTGCTGGCCGAGCTTCGTCGCGAGAAGTTGAGCATCACGTACGCAGCTGCGGCGGCTACGCTTCTCGCAGTGCACTCAATGTACGCGCAGGGTCGGGAAAAGGGCGCTCTGCTGGGCATGACGCGCAACGCCAGGCGATGGGTAGACACGGACAAGGCCTGTGCTAGCGCATCCAGCGCCATCTTTCTCTGGATCCCGTTCGAGAAAGGCTGGCTGCAGGGCTCGACACGAGACAGCGTGCTGACCATCGGGCGAGTCATCAAAGAGCAGCTGCAACCGTTCCTGGCATCGCCTCACCACCTATCCTTGCCCAGCTTGTCGTTTGCGTCTCAGCGGTCCATTACCGGGATGCGTGCTACAGAGGCAAGTAATCCGAGTAATCCGCCTGCCGCGCCCTGTCCTCCGGGCTTCTCCCCGCAGGGTGCTCTTGTCCTGAAGCGAGCTTTTGACTCGAACGGCGTTCATATTGACACGCACCATCTTTGTCACACTGGGAGACAAATCAACGAGTCTCCCTGGGTTGGTCTGTTTTCTCTTTGGGATCGCGTCACGTTATCCCTAGGGTTCGATTCCAAATACCACGACCCTGCCACAATGTCCAAGCTGATAGCAGATGTTCGGTACAACCTTGGCTCAGTCGCACACACGTCGGCGAAGCTGTAACTAGGTGGTGTTTATAGTGACAGCAAGAAGAAATATCAATCAATTCATATCCTATTCATATCCTAATACCTGGTAGTGCAATAACCTGAAAACAGCTACAGCTACAGCTTACTCTTTGGCTCTCGCAGCACAGTAGTGTATTTGCCAAAGCTGCGAGGATCCTGCCATTGATCTTTGCTGGCGTAGCCGAGAATCCACACGCCTCCATCGACATCCCCCAAGCAAATGTAAAAGTCGCGACGTGAACTATTCACAACCATGTGGCCGTCAATGGCACACACGGAGACTGCTGTCGCGGTATTGCCATGGAGTCGGGCTGGAGTAAAGTCAACCTGCTCCAGGCGCACCGCCCGCCAGTCCGTGACGCCCGTTATGACGTGATTGGGCGGAAAGGGCACGGCAAGCTCCCCGGACGGGCTCTTCCACAGACTGTGGTGGAATTGAAAGTTGAGCCACTTCTTAATGTTCTCGGGGCTGGTGTTGGCCTTGATGCCGTTGCGAATGTGTAGCGCCAGCTCGCCCAGCGGCAGCGTCATGACCTGGCCGGCTGTGAGGCTGGGCAAAGCAATGGCCATGGCGCCGCACAGCAGGTCATTCTCTGCAAGGCTCTTTGGGTCCATCTCTGGGCCTGCTGGCGGTCTGAAGCGACCGTTTGAGATTGTCACTGCCGTGCTCGGCTGCTCGGGGGGCAAGTGAGCGTGGCTATGCTTCAGCAGCCAGGCGTAGAGCACATCTGATCGACTGACGTAAAACTTGCTGTTCTTCTTCTTCTTCTGCTTTGCGGTCGTGGCATTGTTGTCCTCGGCCGTGTCTCTGGACTGCTTGTCGAGCCTCCTTTGCACAAAGGTCAGGTCGTAGCGCGCTCTGTCCTCGAGCGCCTCCACAAAGTCGTTTGGAATAAAGATTCGCCTGTCTTCAATGGTGCTTTCCGGTCGCTTGACGTAGTAGTCCCACAAGTGTCTCTTCATAAAGCGCGCTTTGTCGAGCATGCCGTATACTTGCCAGCCAGGCGGTGGCGGGGGGCTCTTGTCGGGCGCGTTCTGCGCTGCAAACTCACCACCGGGCTCGTAGCCGATGAAGGGATCCGCGTCTGGCCGCTCATAAGGCTGGACATGGTTTCCATAAAGAGCAGCCTCCCACGCTTTGAGAAAGGACTTGATCGTTACCAGATCCCCAAATGCATGATTGACTGAAAATGTAACCATGGTTGCGTCACTGAAACGTGTGACTTGAATCGTCGTCTGTGGCCGGCCCCGATGAAGCATCTCATGGAAGTTTTCGACGGCATTAAAAGCTGTACATCGCTTTTGGTCCAACAACTCGGGGCCTTGACTAATCAAAATACCGCCATGAGCTTTCCTTGGCTCGTCCAGGCTGGTGCCGAAGCCAGGGCAGTAATTCCGAATGGATCGATGCGACTCGTCCAAGCAATAAAAGTCTCGTAGATGGTCCGGGACATGATTCTGCTTTTCCAAGTATTTGGCCATTCCGGCGGGTGTAAGCACATGATATGCAAGACCTGACGGTGCCGAGTCGCACTTCTTCATTTGGGCTTGCATAATCGGCCGGACCTGGAGAGCTGTAATCCAGGCAGCGTGAAGCTTTTCAAAGGACAGCGGCGCATCAAAGATGACGCTAACTCTGGCCTGGAGCCCTTAATCAGTAAATATTACCAAATCGAGTTTCGCCAGCCGAAGCAGCACGTACCATCAGCTCGACACTGTGAATAGAGGCTTTCATTAGAAGCTGCAATCAACTGCTGTACTCGTATTCACCATCACGTACTTGCTCACGGTGGCATTCAAAAATGGAATTGGAACTACAGTGTAGTCTTCAGGGTCCATGGTAGTCGCCATTTGGACGGCCAGGCTGCTTGGCTTCTTGCTGAGTGTAGTTTGCTGAACGGCAGCGATGAGGATGAACGCTGCAGTGTTGATCCTCAGAAATTGATCAGGACTGATAATGTGTCCCCGAAAAAGGCTGAGACGGAAGTAATGCGCAGATAATTCTCCGACTCGTCACTCAGCTACTACATGTTTACATGTCGCACACCCGGGCGTCTCGCTAGTTGGTACTCCGTACAGACAAGGAAAGTTATGCATGGGTCCAGGCCCATCATATGTAGGCTCTCCGCTATCAAAGGCTTATGTATTATTCTATTCCTCGGTTATGCACATCCTCCACACTCTGCACTCCATAATAATAAATTTATCTAGACAACCCTCTTTCTGTTGCAGCGTTTGGGGCCCCCCTCTTATCGGGGGGGATCGGCAGGGTCCGGTATTCGGTCAGCACGAGCAGTTCGCCGTTGGCCAGCAACATGCTATTCGTACTTGGACATGATCTACGGTGGGCGTCGTCCACCTTGTTTCAGCAACTAAATACAAGGCACGGCTGACGCAAATTGATCTGCTAATCAACATGTTCCTATCGCAGCAGCACGTAGCATCCTAAAAAAAAAACTTTAACAGGGGCATGAGAAGAAAAGCACACAATCTTTTGTGACTGAGAAATTTCCGAGTTTTAGTCTGCTTTTATATAGCCATCACAGTCCACTCCAAGCTACCTAGCTACAAACGCCTTTGCTCAGGGAAAAACGTCAAGCGTCCTTGCCTCACATTCTTTGCCGCCTCTGCCGCCAACTGGACGCTTATTAGGGATGCTATACTGCCACCTCGACCCGCCGCCCCGGACCCTGTCCAGCGCCGCCTCTCTCTTCATTTCGCTACCGCGTTGCATGCGCAGGCTCAGTACCATGTGCGCCCAGCACGTTACTACAAACATGTGCATTTCACGATAGCATTTCTTCGACAGTACCCTTCACTTCCGACGACATGCCGGTCCCGTGTGGCCTAGCCTCATACTTCAGCACTGCAATCAAGCAAGTTAAATGCTAGCGGTGCAGCTAATTTTACTTGTTCATGATATCTAGCGTCATCGTCTCGCGCTGGTAGCCGTCTTTGCGCCGTCTCGGACCAAGAGTCTCACTTTGCCCTCACCAATCTCCACGCCCTGGCTCAGAATATCTACCGACTTGTCCTCTTGTCTAGCCAGTGATTTATCCCAGCTTCTTGCATCTATCCCCAGTATACCTCCCATGTTGTTTCGGTCTCCTGGAACGGAAAATTCACGATAGGCATATTTCCATTCGTTGAGAAAATTCCTGATAGACTTGCCAACCTTGTCTTTTCCATTCTTGCTGTGATTTCCCGTGCCTGTGATGGCATAGACGGGACGCGATTCTTTGATATTGCCCATCAGTATCTTTTCTAGATACTCCACCGCTTCGTCAGGATGCAGGCCGTGAAGGTCAACATATATCTCGGCCATGTCGGAAATGGGCTTGTTGCGCTCCTCATAGAGCTCGCGAGCAGCTTCACGGTGTGCTTGTCGCATCAAGTCGTTTTCGCTCTGACCACGCAAACTGAGAGCCTTGGCTGCTCGCGCATCGTTGCGATTCCACGCTTGCGCCGCACTGCAATATAGATTAGCACCCATTTCATGCCATCTTATCCGCCCCACCAACCTTTGAAGAAATTTGTTCCGTAGTCCACCGTGCTTAATGGCTTCCTGCCGAGCCTTCAAGTATGCCTTGTTGGCGCGATCGCCAGTCTCCAACCACGGAATATGCTTCGGGCTAGGAATCGCAAGAGCCGCCGCACTATTTTCTCCATTCTTGAACAATGGCGCAGCTCCATTGAGCTTTCGGGATTCTAGGCTGGGCGAGTTGCCGGGAACGGGCGAAGGTGCCGTCCTGACAATGTCGGCAAGCGAGCTGGGAGCTATATTCTCTTTGTGGGCATGGCCATGGCCGCCTCTTTTGCCGTGATGCTTCTTTCCCTGCTTCAGCGAAGCTGAGCCCAGAGTTGGGAATGCTTCATTGTCGTCCAAGGCGGGAGCCATCATCGGCAGCTCTTTCGCATGCTGGCGACTACTAGGACGAGATCGCGAACGAGGGCTGTCTGTGCCGCGGTAAGGCTGGAAACCAGATGGGGGCGTGGCGGTTCTGCTGTGATATCCGTCCGAGGCTCCCGAGCTGAGAGAAGGGAACGAGTTCAGATCCTGCAGATGCAATGCAGAGTGTCCCCGAGAGGGAGGAGTACTAGCGCCATCCAAGGTCAGTCTACTCGCCAGCTTGGCAGGATCGTGAGAAAAGATGCACGTCTCGCCAGCTAAGCAATTTCCCATGACCCAGTATCTAGAGGCGTGTTAGTACTTGATCCAAGGAAGCTTACTTGCTGCTTGGTTTTACATACTTGCACAAGTGATTGCTGAGATCGTGGCTGAAGCGACAGTCGGCCCTGAGACACTGGCCAGTCGACATGTAGAACTTGCAAATGACACCAGCCTTTTGCGCTGAAGTAGGCGTAGCCGGACGGCTATCTGAGGCTATGGATTTCCCAATCAGAACATTCCTGGAGTCGTCAGTAGTGAAATTGCCCTCGGCCGTCTGGCCCTCCATGATGGAGGCAATAGTGGCGCTCAGATCATAGCCATGGGAAGCAAGGGCATTTTCAATCTCATCATCGGTTTGAGAGTGGCCCAGGATCGATCGAAGCATGTCGTAGGGCGACATGTCAAGCTGCTGTGCAGATACAGATGAGGCAAACTCTGGGGCAGCAGCATTGAGACCACTCGAAGTTCCGACAGACGAAACACTTGCAGCATCATCATTGACAAGCCATTCCACGTTTTCCGTCTGATAATCGCCGAGTATCTCAGGAGCGGGAGTGGCGTCGCCAGCAAATTCGTAGGCATTCAGGTTTGGACTATGGGGAATCGCAGGTGTCGCAAATGACAGGCGTGGCGAGGCTCGAGGGGACGAAAAGGGTGATGCCGTGGATGATATCGATCGGTACGTGGAGGGTACGAAGCCGGGAGGCGCAAGAGGGCTTACGCCGAGACGCGGAGAACCCGAGACAGGTGTAGCCGAATTACGCCATGATGCAGGAGATGGGCGTCGAAGAATAGACTGACGGATAGGAGGTGGTGAAGCTGAGACGGCGGTACCCTCTCGAAACCGCCAAAGGGCGTCGAGAACCACATTGTCGAGTGATGAGCCTGTTAGGTTGGTCTTCTTCTTCAGCAGTTCCTCGAGCTTGTCAGTCTTATCCTCATCCTCAAGGGTGGTATCCTGCAAAATCGGCAAGCACAGTTCGTAGTGCTCGTCGGAAACCATGACGATGGTGGGCGGTAGGGGCGACTCGATCCAAGCTGCGCCAATGGGGATATCTCCGACGCGACCAGCTTCCAGGTATAGTGTGTCTCGAGCGTGCGTGAGAAGCAGAAGTCGATTGAGAAAAAGATAAAGAGTTGAAGCTTGGAAGAAGACTAACGAGAGGAACGAGGCTGTGATTGCGCCTGTTAGCCCAAGTTGGCGCTGACCTTGCAGGTGCAGTCGCGATTGCGCGGCAAAGGCCGGGAGGTTCGCGAACGTACTAGGAAGCCACGCGGAAATGCGGGGATGGGCATCAAGAGCAGCAGAAGAATGAAAGAGAAGCGGAAGGCTGAAATTTTGAAGAGGCGCTGGCAAAAAGGTGGCTAATAGGGGCCGGGACGATGCACAATGAATATGGGAAATTTCAGAGAAGTCGAGAGCGGCGAGCAGGCATTGCGTCGCAACCTGTTCTCCCCTCACGAAGATTACACCGGGAGGTGAAGCAGCAGAAATTCAGCGACGGCGGCTGGAGTGGGAGCTTGGGACGTCTTGGTGCGGTCACTGCTGAAATGAGGAGCTGCAGAGCTGGCCCAGTAAATCGGAAGCGCGGGCGTAACAGCAGAATGGTTCGACAGAAGCGAGATGTCAGGGCGGCGGAGGATGGAATCTGGCGATGGGGAGCTGTCGGGGCCAAGGAAGCAAAGACGCATGTACAGTGGGTCCAAGGGAGCTCTGAGCAAATCACCACCAAACCCCCATACATTGCCTGCTCGGAATCACCTATGTAGAGGCACTGTAGTATTTATTAGGGGACATGGACGAGCTATCACTGGTCAAGCTTTTTATTCAACATTTCAATACGCCCAGAGATTTGCTGCTAAACAACTGGGTTGGCGGCACGCAAGCCACACACAGCACGCCAGAGGCATTCACGGCGACAGTTCCAGGGGTGCTTTGGGTCCATCACTTTGACTTCGCACAACGGTCAGCAGCCACTCGACAATGCGCAAGGGGCTAGTCGCCTTGCTGCTATTGATACGTAGACATCAGTGACTTTAGCGTTTGGCGGAAACATATTCCAGTACTTGACGCCTTGCATGACAGCGTTCCACGCGCTTGCGCCACTGGGTCTTTGTGAAAGCCAAAGCCGCGCAAACTTCTCGTCGAAAAGATACAGTGGAATCTTGTCTCGGCTGATACAGATAGCGGATGTCCATCTTGAGCACACTTGCCAGACTTGAATGCACACTGTCAGGACGAGAAAAACCTTCACCACTTGCTAGCAAAGTTCTCGTACGACATGCTGCAGAGACGCCGTATTCGATTACGTGTAGGAATATTCTAGCATAATGCTCAAGTGGAACATTGCTGCACGACAATAGTCGATGAAGGACGTTGCAAAAGACTTGACTGCAGCACTTTGCCCTCTTGTTGGTTCATGATGCCGCGTAAGGTGTGCCGCTAAGTTACATTCGATTCGAAGCTTGCTGTGGTCGGGATCGGTAATCTATGCCATGATGGGCATTCAGGTGGTGCATCTCAAAAAGTTCGACCTAGGTCTTTGATATTTCGGAATGGATCATCTAAGCGGTTTCGAGTGGCGAGCAGTTCTGCGGACGGTATAATCAACCCCGAGGAGATTAAAGGAGATTAAACTGACCTTAACAACAGAGCTGACCAAGCTCATCAGAATGCGAAACGCATGCAAAAATCTACATGACGCATTCAAAGGTTGCAGGCTAGCTAGTTCGAGCTGCTCTAGCAGTAGCATCATCATCTCGCCGGGTGGCCCACCCAGTGTGCTGCACCAAGGCGAGCGACGTTCGCCTTCGAGCAACTAACAGTTGCCGGGTGGTTCGACTCTAAGAAGATGTGGCGGAATATAGTCCGGCAATATGGATTCACTAATTCTGGTTGCACTTGTGATGTTGTGCGCCAAAGGAGGCTCTGGTGGCATGGCGGATGGCATTGCGCAAGCGCGTTCAGGTAACTATGGCCGAGGCATCTAAACAGATTGTTATAGGGCAAATTACCTGTGACTCAGGGTGGCACAGAATTTGCCTCTTTTGTTGCCAGCCGAGCTGAGAGAAAGGCATAATGGTCAGCCACAGCTGCAATGACTGCATGAGAGGAACAAGGCGAGTCACAGAGATGTCTGTTGCGTGGTGTGCAGAAAGTTTTTTGGTGGGCAGTTATCGCCACCTACTATTTATCTATTACCTAGGTACCTAGGTATGTAGCGAGGTATCAGTACTCGGCATTGGGAGCTGAGCCCACAGCCGGGCAGGTACCTAGCACGGCCCTACACCCACCCAAGTCACAGTGCCTGCAGCACCAAGAGCCAGTTCGTCTGGGTTCCTGGGGTCGAATCGAGTCTTCCATGGTAATAGTGGGCAGAACATGAAAGGGAAAAAAAATCGTTTTCCCCATCACTTGGCTTGCAGCATGCGCTAGGTATTCGTCTGCCAACGGACGCGGTACCTAGCTCTTTGCTGGCTCGACGCGCTAACAAGAGGGTACCCTAACCTCATGACCCCACTCCTCCCACACGCGCCACATTGATTGGTCACGCACTGGTGGCAGAGAAAAAAAAAATACAAGTCTGCCAAACCGCCCCTCGGTCGGACAACTTTTTTTTCTCTTCTCTCAACCCTCTACAAACAACCAACCACCAGGTATAATACGCTTTTTCCTAGGTTCTTTCAGACTCTCGTAGATTTCGAGAGCATTAGAATCTAGTCGATTACTTTTTCGCTCTTCCTTCACCGACTTCGCCGGCCGCAGTCTTCCTTCGTGAGAAGCCTGCGATTTTTTTCCAACCGCAACCACCCCGCGAATTTTTACACTCTAGGTCGAGCTGCGCTTGATCTAGACTTTTTTACCCCAACCGCAATCATGGCTACCGACAAGGGACTCGAGGATGTTCCCGAGGGTGAGTGAACCCCTGATTATTTTCGTTCATGTCGCGAAACCAGTCGCATCGCTCTCAAATTGTCGCGGGGCGGGAATATCGTTTGGGGCAGGGGGCCGCGCTGTTAGCCTGCGCAGCACAGAAGGCCCACTACATAATTTTCCCCTCCATGCATTTTGTGTGCGCCGCGATAGCACCGGCGCTGATTTCTCAACCAACGCCATGCCTCGTCGCCGGAGGCAAAATGCACAGCATTGCTAACACACTCTTTTCTCACAGGACACATCGAGTCCAACTACGATGAGACTGTTGACTCTTTCGATGACATGAACCTCAAGTCTGAGCTTCTCCGTGGCAGTAAGTCTGCTCTCTCCCGACTTGTGCCGGACTGCGCATTCATCGCTAGCAGTGTCCTGACCAATCGCCTTCTCTGCAGTCTATGCCTACGGTTTTGAGCGTCCCTCTGCTATCCAGCAGCGCGCTATCATGCCCGTCATCAAGGGCCACGATGTCATTGCCCAGGCCCAGTCTGGTACTGGCAAGACGGCTACCTTCTCCATCTCCACTCTTCAGAAGATTGACCCTGCCGTCAAGCAGTGCCAGGCCCTCATCCTTGCTCCCACTCGTGAGCTGGCCCAGCAGATCCAAAAGGTCGTTGTCGCCATCGGTGACTTCATGAACATTGAGTGCCACGCCTGCATTGGTGGTACCTCTGTCCGTGATGACATGAAGGCCCTCCAGGACGGTCCCCAGGTCGTCGTCGGTACCCCCGGCCGTGTTCACGACATGATTCAGCGTCGCTTCCTCAAGACCGACTCCATGAAGATGTTTGTTCTTGATGAGGCTGATGAGATGCTTTCTGTATGTTGAAACTATATTTGTCGCTCTTGGAACACTTTTACTAACTTTTCTTTAGCGTGGTTTCACCGATCAAATCTACGACATCTTCCAGCTTCTTCCTCAGTCTACCCAGGTTGTCCTCCTCTCCGCCACCATGCCCCAGGACGTTCTCGAGGTCACCACCCGCTTCATGCGCGACCCCGTCCGTATCCTGGTCAAGAAGGACGAACTCACCCTGGAGGGTATCAAGCAGTTCTACATTGCTGTTGAGAAGGAGGAGTGGAAGCTTGACACCCTCTCCGACCTGTACGAGACTGTCACCATTACCCAGGCCGTCATCTTCTGCAACACGCGCAGAAAGGTCGACTGGCTCACCGACAAGCTCACTGCCCGTGACTTCACCGTCTCGGCCATGCACGGTGACATGGACCAGGCTCAGCGTGACCTGATCATGAAGGAGTTCCGCTCTGGCTCTTCTCGTGTCCTGATCGCCACTGACCTTCTGGCCCGTGGTATTGATGTCCAGCAGGTTTCCCTGGTTATCAACTACGACCTTCCCGCCAACCGCGAGAACTACATCCACCGCATCGGCCGTGGTGGTCGTTTCGGTCGTAAGGGTGTCTCCATCAACTTCGTCACCGCTGAGGACGTCCGTATGATGCGTGAGATTGAGCAGTTCTACAGCACTCAGATCGAGGAGATGCCCATGAACGTCGCTGACCTCATCTAAAGCACCTCCGTCGCGCTTCAAGCTCCCTTTCTGCAGAACCCCCCCTTGGCTGATAGACACAATGGGCGCAGAGTAGGGGGCCTACAACAAACCCGCCTTGTTTTTCTCCTCCTCTGGGGCCGCATTACTTTTTTTTGTCCTATTTCTCCTTTTCTCCCTTCTCAACTTGAAATCTCCCGCGGCCCCATTTTACGAAACCACAACGTCTTTACCTTATGAACGCGCGGCGATTTTAGTACTTGTCCTACCAATCAAAATTACCCACACCTTTTTTGCATGCGGAGGACAGAAATGAAATAGAAGGGAAGAATGAGCACTGGCAATGGAAGATACTGGGCTTCGTTGGGGATGAAGATGAAGTTTGTAAAAGCAAGGTCTCTGGCAGCTTCCTTGTTGGCACCTCTATCAGTTGAGAGGTGTGGGAGGACTACCAAAAAGTTAATTGCAATGGCTGATTTCCTTTGTCTTTGAAAATACTCTTTTAAAACAGTTTTGTCCTCTTGCTCAGTGACTGTCTTGGTGGAAAGGTGAAAAGTTGTAAATGGGCAGTCCCTCTGCCTAGTCCAGGTGACGTGGCAGCAGGGTTGACAGACATTGAGAGGACATCTACAATTATGTATTTACAATGATGTATTTACAATGATGTATCCACAATGATGTATTCACAATCATGTATTCACAATCATGTGTATTAAATGTACATGAGAGTACCGTGTTATGTAAGACGAGCAAGGAGAGACTAGAAGTAGAAAGGAGACGTCATCAGGCACCCGAGCCCTGTCAAGAGTCAAGTCGTTGCGTATCCATCAAAGTCATCTGCTACCCAGGGTCGAGAAACAATTTACAAAAGAGAAGAGAGAAAGAAAGCATGCAAAATTTGCCCTGCTTGCCACAAGTAACGCCGTACATGGTATAAAGGCCCGAACACTAAAGTCTGACTGTTCCTGCAGTTTTTGTCCGGCTCCCAAAAGCTTCACATTTTCTTTACTTGTTGCACCACCACCCTTCCAGATGTCACCTTAGGCTGAACGAAAGACTGGCTGGTCGGCGGGAGGGCTCTTGACGGCCTGGTCAGCATAGGCTCCCGGGATGGGAACAGCATCGTAGACGGGTTCGTGCGCCGCTTGAGGAGCATGCTGCTGCTGCTGCTGCTGCTGCTGCTGCGCGGGTACGGCAAACTCTGGCGCCGAGGGTGTGACCGGCGCCGTGGACGTTGGCGTGAAGGCACCCTGGCCCAGCTTGGGGGTGGCCGAGGGCGCCTTGGCGGGCGGAGGTTGCAGCTTGAAGCCGGGCGAGGGGCTGTTGAACTGGGAATCGGGGACGACGACATTGTTGCCGCCGGGAGTGAAGGGGCTGGTCTCGGGGACGGGGCCCATGTTCTGGTAGGCGGCGGGCGGGTGGCGCGGCGACATGGCGTAGCTGCTGAGGGCGGGCGACCTGGGACCGGCGGCTCCGGCGGCGGCGGCGGCAAAGCCGGGGGTGTTGGGGGCGGACATGGAGCGCAGCTGGGCGAGATAGAGGTCGGAGCGGGCGCGGTCGCGCATGTCCATGGACTTTGTGAGGCGGCGCTTGGTGTAGTAGCGGTAAAAGACGACGGAGTAGAGGGTGATGCAAATGACCTCGATGACAATCTCGATGATCATGCAGATGAGGCTCCAGTTCTGCAGGCGGCAGACGAGGGCGTAGTCGACCTTTTCGTGAAAGACTTGGGCGCGCTGGTTGTCGACGCAGGACCACCCCCACATGTCCTTGTTGCCCGAGGTGTTTCTCGAGTTCTGGAAGAGGGCGGCGGTGACGACCCAGAGGACGAGGCTGGTGATGAACCAGCCAATGGCGAACATGGTGTAGTAGGTGCCGACGCGCTCGGCGCGGCGGTGGCCGCCGCGGCAGTAGGCCAGGAAGACGAGGACGCAGGCGCCGAGGGAGACGCACGACATGGCGAGGACGAGCTTCTGGGGCCAGGACTTTGTGTTTTGCGCCCACGAGGGCATCTTGCTCTGGCTGGGCAGGTTCTTGGTGCTGTTGAAGATGGCAAACGAGGACGAGATCATGGCGAGAATGATGAGGGAGCAGGAAAAGTTGACGCCGCGGAGGGCAAACTTGGCCATGCGGACGCGGGTTTTGATTTTCTACATGGGGTCCAAGACGATTAGCACGATGCGGATATGTGAGAGAGAGAGAGAGAGAGAGAGAGAGAGAGAGAGAAATTTTGCTCTGTGAGAGCGGCAAAGTGGTGCAGTGGCCGTGTTGGACTTACAACATCGCGGGCCTGCTCGACTTCGGTCGACGCCTCGCGCTTCTCCAGAATGTCCTCCTCGCGAAAGGTCGGGCTGAGGGGATTGTCGAATTTGCGGGCGGGCGTGCCGGGCACCTTCATGGCGCTCTTGAGAGGCGATTTGGGCGGCATGGACGAGGAGGCCTCGTCGGCGCCGCCGCCGCCGCTGTTGATGTAGCCAAAGCCGACGGCCTGGATCTGGTCCTGGTCCTTTTCCGGATCGGCAAAGGGCGAGCGGCCAGAAACGAGGCCGGCGTCGCGGGGGTCCTCGTCGACGGGCGAGTGCACCGCGGTGGACTCGACGAAGCGCGGCGTGCGCGGCGGCTTGAGGGAGGACGACTCCGAGTCTGTCGAGCCGCCCGTGAGAGACCGGGCCGGTGTGAGGTTGAGCGCCGAAGGCCGCCTCTTGTCGTCGGTGCCGCCTGGAAAAATGGCGAGGTTAGAAATGACAATTGAAGGAATGAAAGGGGAATATGTCATATTGATCATCGACTACTCACCAATCATTGTAAAGTTGTGTAGTTTTTTGTTTTGTTTTGTTTTTTTTTGTCGGTGATTTTGGTTGCAAGTGCTCCAGAGATTCCCGTCTAAGTGGCAAGCAGCCAGAGAGGAGAAGCAGGCGTAGGACACAGTCACTACTGCTCTGGGTTGTACTATAGCAATGAGGCTGTAAGAACAAGGAAGACAAAATTTGCCAGAAAAAAAAATCGATTCGATTCAAGACAAAGAATGAAGAAGAGATGCAGAATCGGGCACGAGAGAGATGTACGGATGAGACCAGCTAATCGAGGAGGAGAGAAAGCCGGGACGAGGTGGGAGGGGGTGGGCGAGTGGGAGCAGAGGCAGTTTTGAGGTTTTTGGCGGGCGGCAAAGGCTTCTGGCTGTGTGACGGGGAATCTATCTCACTGCAGCAAATCGGCCAGTGGAGACTTCTGTCCCTCTCTTGTCTGTTCTTGTCCTCGACTCGCAGAATTAACAAAA
>JAAHCF010000799.1:0-15699 GCA_038367545.1 Beauveria asiatica | reverse complement strand
GGGTGGGCAGGCCCCTGGCGGTTGGTTTTTTTTTGCCCCCCCCCCCCCCCCCCCTCTCTGCTTTTCTTCTCTTGCTTATTCCCATTCGACAATCCGCTTTTGCAGGATTTTCCCTCAGTCTGATCTAATTCGCCGAACATGAGAGATGTGTCGGCGTTTGAGTCGCAGACTGCGGGCGTTTCGAGTCCTGCCATTGACGCCCACAACGGAGGAGGCGTTTCACCTCGCCGTCAGGGCGTCCGCGCGCCGCGGCCGAGATCACGCGGCCTTGGCGATGAGGGAATTTCAACAAGGAAGTTGAGGGGTACATGGTAATCAAAAGGGACGGAGATTTTATCTGCAGTTTTTTTTTTTTTTTTTTTTTTTTTTTTTTTTTTTTTTTTTTTTTTTTTTTTTTTTTTTTTTTTTTTTTGGCGTGTAATGAGCCGAGGTCAGTACAAGTAACAGGTCCGTATAAGCTTAGGTACTGATCACCACAGCAGCAGCAGGGCAGCATGAGTCAGGGTCTCGCAGATTCACGGTTCAAGGCCAAATACGAATCAGATGAATGTAAAAGGGGTCATTGGATATTATTAACAAGATTGCAGTTATATCTCAGTCCGACAAAGCCAAGCCGTCTTGGCCGTCTAAGCAATGACAAAGTCCACCGTCTTGGCAGTTGACAAGTATAAACTCGGCGGATCATGAACCCCCTGACCGGCTGCGCACAGCGGGTCAGCCCTTTTTACATAGTTATTGCAACAGCTTCATCAACCCAGACCGAAAAAGACAAGGGCCATGACGGAGCCAAGGAAAAAAAAAAAGTTCATCCCTTGGCCCAACCAGAAGAGACGACTTGTTACAGAACCGCCCGCCGCCTCGCCGCCGTCCACGTCCGGCAGAGGTTTGCCGCCACCAGCACAAGGCACTATGCTCATGACCATGGGCTCTTGTCACAGGCCGTGTAAGAGCCTTCTTGATCTGTGTCGTCTGATGTTGGCGCCAAACGCCCCCCGTCCCTCCCTCTCCTCCCCTCCCTAGATC
Source organism: Beauveria asiatica (assembly GCA_038367545.1). NCBI lineage: Eukaryota > Fungi > Ascomycota > Sordariomycetes > Hypocreales > Cordycipitaceae > Beauveria > Beauveria asiatica. The sequence continues at coordinate 14,676 of JAAHCF010000799.1, read as the reverse complement.
CTGGTTCAGCGCTGTCGCTACCTATCGGTCTTGTTCTGGCGACAAGTCTGGCGACAGGGAAGGAAAAAAAAAAAAAAAACGGCAATTGCTCCATCTTTCTTCATTCACAGGCGTCTCAGGTCCTATAATAGCGTAGAGAGAAGGGGGGTCGATTTAGTCGCCGTGTACTTTGCTCGCGCGCGCGACAGAGAGCATTTGTATGAGAAGGAAAAGCTTTTTGCCAAATACGACCCTTTGTTTCCGGCTATGGAAACCGACAAAACGCAATGCAAGGCGTTTTATGTCGGAAAATGAAGAAGAAGGAAAAATAAAAAAAGATTGGGAAGCCTTATCATTATTACTGGGTTAGGCAAGCAAAGCAAGGTACGTGGGCAAAAAAAAAAGGTTCAAGGTTCATATGCAGATGTCTGCCCACCACTCGTCATGACGGATAGTGTTCCCTTTCTTTGTCGTCGATCTATTCTGTTTGCCTAACGTTAGACCCGACCTGAGTTTGCTGCTCACAAGATCTGTGCTTTTGCGCGTCACGTCATGCCAGAGTTGATCTCTGTTTAGCTTTCGCTTTTCTTTTTGTTTGATTCTGCCGTGTCTTTTCACTGTTGATAATCTCTTTGTTTCTCTTGTTCTGTTTGTGCATCATCATATCATCATCATCATCATCATTCATTCGCTGGTCGAGGGCATTTTACACAACTTGGTGTCTTTGGCAACAGCTCAGCGACTGTACTTGTCTTTATTCTTCATTCACACACACAGTCTGTCCGCTTTTGGCCTCGGTAAGTGTTTAAGCCAGTGGTTCAAGCGCAAGGCTAATAAAGACCAGCATCGGACCTCTCGTCTAGACTCATTCATCGACATCGCCATCTTGAGGTGTTTGCCAAATACTTTTGTCAATTTTCTTTTCCAAGCATACAAACTTTATAATTCTTTCGACAAGCAAAAACCAGAGCTATAATTAGAGGCACCTTGTAGCCAGTCACACACACAAACGACGACGCAAGTTCCGCCCGGAAAGACTATCCCGCACCCGTTCCGAGTCTGACTGGGTTTTTTCCCACCAGTCACTATACGAATCAGCAAGGGTAAGCATGGCTGCAATTCAATCGTCTCCCAAAAACTCACTTTGATTTAGACTAACAACAAAGCGATAGGCTGACGGCTTGCCAAGTCATTTCGTCGCCAATCGAGGCTTACGCTACCAAGTCCGACGCTCCAGCAACACAGACTCCCTCCCCTCCTTACCTCCGATGAACCGCGGAGTTTGATCACATTTCATACCCGTCGCTATTTTTAGTTTTACGACAAGACAATTCAAAAAAAAAAAAACAAAAAAAAAAAAAAAAAAAAAAAAAAAAAAAAAAAAAAAAAAAGAAAAATGGTTCATCCACTCGCGTCACCAGCCTCTTTAGGCAAAACCACCCAGGGCTCGCCCACCACGGCTCTCCACCCAGCACTGGAGGACCTCTGGCCCGCGACGGAAGGCGGCACCACAACCAGTACCATTTTGGACCGCCGGCCCAAAACCTCGTCCGCTCACCATCCCTCCTTCATCAACACGTCCAGGGCCCTGGGATATGAACAGCGGATTTACAAGACGCCCCTGTCCGCAGTGCCAGCACTAGGAGGTGCCGCCGCCGCCGCCACGACTGAAACAGCCGCTCTTACACCGTCGTCATCTCCAACGTGGGGCGGCCCATCAACATCAACCACCTCCGTCTCCTCCGCCGCCGTCGCCGCCGCCGCCGCCATTTCCGAATCCCAAGCAGGCCTCGACGCTGATCTCTCCCCCGGCAGCAGCGTCTTTCCGCCTCGCAACAGCAGAACCATCACCGCCGACGAGCAGCTACCCAGCGCCCGCTTCGCCCCCGCGCCTCTTATGCTCCGCCAGCCGCAGGCGGCCACCGAGGACCTCTCGGCGATTGGCACCACCCCCAGCCGCAAGCCCGAGGCCCTCTCCCTCGACAGCATGCTCTCGCCGTCATCATCGTCGTCGTCTTCTGCAGCCGCCGGCATGTACGGCACGCTGCCCAATCCGCCCCTCTCGGCCGCTTCGCTCAAGCTCGCCGACGCGCTGCACAACCTGGCGCGGCGGCGACGGCGCTCTTCGGCAGCGACGACCACGACCACTGCCACGGCACTCGCGGCGCTCAAGTCGCCGTGCTTCTACCACCAGCGCTTCGATGACGCCGTCGACATTGACAAGGTGCTCGAGGAGATCAAGAATGACTCGTCCATGTCGCACTCGCGCCTCGTCCAGACGGCCACGTCGGTCCGCGAAGTCTCCAAGCAGCTACAGCGCCGGCCCGTCAAGCGCGCCGTGCGCACCGTCATGATTGTCACCAAGGCCCGCGACAACCAGCTCGTCCACCTGACGCGCGAGCTCGCCGCCTGGCTGCTGCGCACCCCGCGCTACGGCGCCCGCGCCGGCGTCACCGTCTACGTCGACGCCAAGCTGCGCGGCTCCCACCGCTTCGACGCCCCCTCGCTCGTAGCCGAGAACCCAGCCTTTGCCGACACGCTGCGATACTGGACCCCGGACCTCTGCTGGAGCCAGCCCGAAATCTTTGACCTCGTCCTGACGCTCGGCGGCGACGGCACCGTGCTCTTTACCTCGTGGCTCTTTCAGCGCATCGTGCCCCCGGTGCTCTCCTTTTCCCTCGGCAGCCTCGGCTTCATGACTACGTTTGAGTTTGAAAAGTACCGCCAGCACCTCGACCGCATCATGGGCGACGACGGCATGAAGATTAACCTGCGCATGCGCTTCACCTGCACCGTCTGGCGACACGGAGCGCTCAACGCCGCCGCCGGCGAGGGTGAGCAGTTTGAGGTGCTCAATGAGCTCGTCATTGACCGCGGGCCCTCGCCGTACGTCTCCAACCTCGAGCTCTACGGCGACGACGAGCTCCTGACCGTCGTCCAGGCCGACGGCTGCATCTTCTCCACGCCCACGGGCTCCACGGCCTACTCCCTGTCCGCCGGCGGCTCGCTCGTGCACCCCGACATACCCGCCATTCTTCTGACGCCCATCTGCCCGCACACGCTGTCCTTTCGCCCCATGGTGCTCTCCGATACCATGGCCCTGCGCGTCGCCGTCCCGCGCAGCTCCCGCGCCACCGCCTACTGCGCCTTTGACGGCAAGGGCCGCGTCGAGCTGCGCCAGGGCGACCACGTCACCATCACCGCCTCCCAGTACCCTTTTCCCACCGTCACCCGCACCGACACGGAGTGGTTTGACAGCGTCAGCCGCACTCTCCGCTGGAACACGCGCGCCGCTGCCCAAAAGCCCTTTGACGACGGTGACTGCGCCGCCGCCGCCGAGGACGAGGACGAGGGCTGGGACATTGACACGGATAGCGCGTACTATGCGAGCGAAGAGGGCAGTGTCAGCACCAGTCCCATTCGCAGACAGATGAGCATGCTTGGACTGTGAATTTGGCAGTCTCAAATCTTTTTTTTAGAACCCATGTTCGGATGATCAACTTGGCGCAAAGAACACTGTTGGCATGAAGCGACACTGAAAGACTTTTATACATTTTACATGGGCTGTCATTCTTTTTTTTTTTCATTATAGGCGTTTTTTTGTTATTTTCGATTAGAGGGCAGTTGGATACAGCGGTTGTATATCTATATATTGACTGTTCCTGGTGAACAGTAAGAAATCATGAATATACTGGTCAGCCAGGTTTTTGGTCCAACTTGGGAAATATGTCACGAAACCGTGCTCCTTGTAGAATCTGACGAGTCCAGGCCGCATCTCGCGCACACACTCGCGTTTCTATGGTCATGACCTCGTACACGACGAGACAAAAACACACGAGTTACATTTAAATTATCAGGCATGTTCCGTGACCCAGTTGCCCCCGTGGACAAGTTCAACCCGCATCGAGTAGCCTTGCTCAACCATGCCCCCTACGCAAGATTGGAACATGACTGGTAATGTAAGAAAAGAAAGAAAAAATGCACGACTTGAAAGAAAACATGCACCCAGTCTACACCAATAGATCAAAGTACCCAATCGCACAAATTTTATTGTTCCCCTTCTTGTGCATCCTCAAAAGACTCTCATACTTTTTTTTTTCTCTCTCAACATGGCCCCAAAAGTTTGTTCAAGATGAATAAAAGTACACTGCTGTCCTCGTGATAAAAGAAAAGGAAAAAAAGTTGTAAATGCATCTCCAAAACACAAAGCCATGTGCCATGTGCCATGTACGCCAAAAAAAAAAGGACGTTGCTGTTTCCATTCCATAGACCAAAAATGAAAAATAAGGAAAATGAGCACACCCCAATTCAAAGAACCAAAGTCAAAAAACAAATTGCCCCAACACATGCAAAACATCAAGACAGGTATACACATCGTCTCGAATCGAGCCATGTTAAAACTCGACGTCTGCACCAGCAAAGCTGTCAATCCGCGAGAGAAAAATGTTGCCGTTTCGAAAAACACCACCAAATGTCGCTTTGATATCAAGAAACAATGCTAAACCCACGCCTGTAAAAGCCGAATTCGATTGTGAAAATTTTGAGAGAAATTTCGTTCCTTCGTATCCTGTAGCAAGCGAGCTCGCTTCCCCAAAAGTTCTTGCCAACCAGTGACTTTTGCGTTTCCATCAAGCTTTGACCCGTCATCATAATTCGAGTATTGAATCATGTGAGCGAGCCATCGTCATCTCCAGGCACCCTGGCTCAGAGACAGCAGGCCGGCCACGCAGTCCATGTCCGGCTTCTTGCTGGGGCTCACGTCGCCGCGCATAAACTTTTCGACATCAGCGTCGCGCGAGACACGCGTCGCTTCGTCCTCGAAAATGTCAACGCTGTCCTTCATGCCGCGGGGTCGCGATGACGGGGCCGTGTTGACGCGGCTGCCCAGTTTGCCTAGGCTGCGGCTCTGCAGAATGCTGCGGCCCACGCGCCGCGGGTTTTTCGGCTTGGTTGACGCGGGCGGCGGCAGCACGGGGCGGCGGGAACCCACATCGGCAGCGTTACCGTCCTCGTCAGGGCTCCAGTTTTCCTTGTCTGAATCGGTCGGCGACGCCAACAAGCTGACTTTGACTTTGCCATTGTTCTTGCTGAACGGCTCGTCGTTCTCCTTGCCCGTGTGCTCCAGACGGGCAACGCTCGAAATGGTGCGGCTCAACTTGGCCTTTTTGGCAAAGTGGCCATCGCGGGGCGTCGTCACAGGGGTGTTGCGTTTTGAGTTGCTTGATTGCAGCACGCCGCTCGTGGAGCGGAGGAGACTAATCGCCGCCACGGCGGAACCGTTGGATTCGTGCTCGGCGTGCGTTGTCAACTCATCGCGGGTTTCTGCATCAGCGCACGACTGCCAAGCCTGCACATCTCGTGAGCGACCACGGGCAAGACGCGGCGGCAGAAAGCTGGTCAGCGTGGAGATGGGAGGAAGTGTTACGGCAGGCAGCGCGCTGTAGCTTCGCTTCAGGCCACGAGGACGAGAAAAGTCGGGCTCAGAAGAGTATTTTTGTGGAGAGGGACGCGTCGGGGAAGACGCGCTGTCAACGAGCTCAGCTTTGCCTTCCAATGATAAAGATAGTCGGACGTTGGATTGGCTCTGCCGTTGGCTAGCATTGTGAGTCGTGTCAGAGATGCAGGACGAGGGGACGAAAGTTCTGCGGTGCATTGATTAGCACAAGCATTCACGCATTGTGTATAGCGTATACTTGCCTCGGAGAATCATCAGCGTCACGAGTTTGGCCGGCAGGAGTAGTAAACGAGCTGCCAATGTTCCATCTGTTGGCAAGATAGCCTACAGAGCTGGAAAACGAGTAGGCAGCCGAAGACGGCCCGTCTTGGCTGCTCTGAGAGGAAGGGATGTCCCGGTTCTGAGGCGTCGTCTCAGGTAATTGAGGGTTAGCAGGAGCGGAGGCTCTGGGAGTCGCAGTAAGCAATGGTGCGGTGGGCGGGATCGGCTGAGAGGAAGGTTGTGGCGGCGAGACGGTAAGAGGATCCGCGGGCGCGTGTGCGGGCAGAGTGACGGGTACTTGAACATTGGAAACGGCGGAAGCAACGGCCATGGGATCAGTCGAGACGCCATGCAAGCCATTGAATCGCAGAGCGGCCAATTCAGAGGGCGAAAGCGGACGTGACTTTCGTCTGTCGTTTTGGCGACGGTTCTGGAACCAAATCTGCCGAAACATGTCAGCAATTGTATGGCGGTGTGGTACTTGAACGCGTGTATGGTTTGGTGATTGTGGAGAAAATCATGATTAATCCATACTTGAACTTCCTTTTCGTTGAGGGAAACGCGGTTCACAATATCGAGACGCGCTTGCTTGTCGGGCTTGGGATTGGCCTTGTAGGCCTCTTCGAGGACCATCTTGTCCTTGGCACTAAATCGAGAAAGGACGCGCGTCAGTTTTTACGCAAAGAGGTGATTATAGTGTAGACAAGGGTCAATGGTCACGATGGGAAGTGGACATACGCGGTACGCTTCCGCTTTCCTTTTGGGTGCTTTTCCATGGCCGCCTCCGAGTCGAACGAGTCGTTGGCGGCGGCGGGCGGCATATCCTGGGAGAGAATGGAGGAGTCATGTCGAGAAGGCGAGGCGGTGTCTATTTGAGATTCCGAGACGGCAAGGGAATAGTCTGGGGGCGAGTTGGACATGGCGGGGGATCGAGCTCGAGGGCGAGGTGGAAGAAGCGGTGCGGCTCGTGGGGATCAGGTCGAAATGGGTTGTTATAGGGCGCCAGGCATTACTTGAGGCGAATTGGGGATGCACGGGGAGGGCGTCACACTGCACGAGATGGAGGTGAGGAGGAAAGATGGAGAAGAGGTAAAAGGAAAGACGGCAAGAATCAGGTAGAGGAATAGGAAGAGAAGTCGGGTCAGATATCGAGTAGGAAAGAAACAAGAGAAGCATGGACGAGGTTCGAGGGGTCCCACAAGACGTGTAGCAGCAGTGGGTCATTGGACGTGGACGTGGACGTGAGGAGGGTGTGTGAGGGAGTGGGCGTGGGCGTGAGGCGTAGGAGAGGAATGGGAATTTGGTCGTACATTATTCGAATTTACATTTATTATGAATTGGTTACTTGGAGAATAAAGAGCGAATCATTCTCATTAAAGTTGTTGGTCAATGGTAAAACACGGCTACCTGCCTGCCTCGGTCCCAGCCTACAAACAGGTACCGCTTCTACAACTCTACAGCTCTACAGCTCTACAGCTCTACAGCTCTAGGTACAGCTCTATAGCTCTAATAAAGTGCAGCTCTACAGATTACCAACAGCTTTTACAGGGCGTGTCGAGTCGTGTTTGAGCGGAGTCTGTAGCGCCCAACCACCTGAAGCCCGCTATTGACAATGGGCCCAAGATATCTCAAAGTAAATAAATGACCACCGAAACCCCCATATATGTACATAATGCTGTTTGGAATTAAATACCTAGATACCAACCTAAAAGCCTTTGTAAAATCTACCCGCGTGCCGCGTCAGTGGGCCTTTTGCCCCAGACACAGCTCGCGGTGCCATGTCAGCTTGTCAATGGCCTGTGGCCTGTGCTGTCGCTTGGCCTAATAGGCTAAAATAAATAATACAAACTCATAAATTATAAATCAGAAAACATGTCAAGACGCGTTGCACCCAGCCCATTGTAAATAATCATTATAATAAATGCAATGCCTTCCGTACTCTGTAAACAGACTTGTTTATTTCCCTGCAATCACTCAACCACTGTACATGGAGCCTGCACGTTTAAAGTCGTCTTTTCCTTGTTTGTTTTTTATATTGATTTTTTCCCCATGCCCACTTCTTCCACACGTAAAATATGCCCTCTTCTTTATTATTAACGCGCCACCTCTAAATACGGAGTACTCACACATCCACAGCAACCACGCTAGACATGCATACCGTGTCGTGCAGCAGTCAAGACTCAACAAGCAAATGTTTACTTCATCTGCCGTCTCCGTCCGCCTGCCGTCTGCCGTCTGCCGTCTGCTGCCTGCCGCCTGCCGTCTGCTACCATTCAAGTGCCAGGTGGCCGATAGCTAGGTATCGAATATGAGATCGATCCGAGTCGCTTTATGCCCTCTACACTGCCGATCCCGTCTACACTGCTATTCTACAGCTACGCACTCTGGCCTCTGCCCGCTGACTTTGATCCAAGTCTGCGAGGCTTACGCACGTGTCTGTAGACTGTAGTCCCAAATGTATCCATAGTTAGCATGTATTCCGTATTATTGAGAATAATCATCTTGCTCCACTCCTTACATATACTCATCTTCATATCTGCGCTTACAATCCATGATACTCACAACCCGCTTTATACCTTGCACACTCTACTGCCACTTGTAGACAGAAAGCCGCCGACATGTCTCATGGCTCCAAGATCCAATTGAATCGCCATCTAATCATAAAATAAGCATATCCTCTTGTTGCGTCGCCAAAATTGACCATCACCGACCCCCCCTCTCAACACCGCCTCCCTCCGTCTCAAGTGCCGACTTTTGAAACAGCACGTCTCTGCTCAGTCATTTCTACGACAATATTCGCTTCTCGCGTCTACCGGAGAAACAAGTCCACGACGAGGCGAAGAAAAAAAAAAGCCCGCCATTAAATTCGTTCGGCAAACCCTTTCTGTAAGCCATGCACACAACGTGGGATATCGTCGAGTCAAGCCCCGACGCCTGGGCCGTCTTGGCTTACACTCGCTTGTACTTCGACGAGGCCTTATTTTTACCACCACAAAATGATGGACATGAGCCAAGATGCGCCCATTTATTGAAATCATGAGTTTTTTCACGCCACCAAGATTTGAGTTCTGTAGCGTCTTAAGCCTTCCTCGTGGCGCTCGCTTTCAGAGAGAAAAAATAAATAACATGTTTAATATATATATTCAACACTTCAAGTACAAAACTGCAACGACACACCAATTTCCGAGTCTCTGCCCGTCACTCATCCCCCATTACAGTAATTATCTCTCCTCGGCATCGACAATGAAGATTGCCGCTCTCCTCCCTCTCCTCGCCTCGGTCTCGGCCGCTCCCCTCTCTCTGCGCGACGACCCTGTCCGCACAACGGCCAACGAGTTTGTCGAGGGCGGTTGCACCGACATGATTCTCTTCTACGCCCGCGGTTCCACGCAAGACGGCAACATGGTGACCTCTTTTCCATCTTCCCCTTCCCTCTCGCAGCATACAAGAGCAAAAGAAAGAGAAAGACTAACCCCCAGCTAAATAGGGAGCATCGCCCGGTCCCAAACTCGCCAGCCTGCTCGAGGCCAAGTACGGCGCGGACAAGGTCGCCGTCCAGGGCCTCGACTACAAGGCCGACCTGATGGAAAACTTTTCGGAAAACGGCACCGACGACGCTGCCATTGCCGCCCTGCAGGCACACCTCGTCCGCGCGACCAGCCAATGCCCGGCCGCCAAGATTGTCGTCGCCGGCTACAGTCAGGGCGCCGCCGTCATCCACGCCGCCTTCAAGACGCTGCCCGCTGAAGCACTTGCTCGCGTCAACGCCGTTGTGACGTTTGGCGACACCCAGTACGTTGAACCCGTTGCGGGATTTGATACCCCAGAGACTGTTGCTAATGAACCTTGTTTGAATAACAGAAGCAAGAAGAATGCAGACAAGATTCCCAACTATCCTGCCAAGCACAGTCTCTTCATCTGCAACAAAGGCGACACTATTTGCGAAGAGGGCAAGCTCGAGTACGATGAAGCACACTCAGACTATGACAGACGCGCCGCCGAGGCCGCCGACTTTGTCATCAAAATGCTCGCCGAGGCTTGATCGAGAACCTCGCACCCATTACCAAATATTTTTTTTTCTTTCTCTTTTTTTGCGTCTGTGGTGGTTGCTTTGCTCTTATTTGTTGGACTCTTTTCCTATTTCTTCGCGCGAGATATACTTACACGTTAGAACGGGTATACAATCCGCGATTGCCTTTTATGTCACCTTCTGCCCTTCATAACGAATAGCGGACCCAAACAGATAGAATAAGTAAAATAGGATAAAATTGAAAGCTGAATGGAAATAAAAACATCCGAGACCCCAGCCTCGCTTTAATTGATTTTGGATTACCTTTAATCTGTAATTGGACAAGACATTGTGGAGGCGCGGGCAGGGGTGAGCTCACCGATTCCTCTAATTAAATACTTCACTAATCACTTATTATTAGGTACAGTATTTACCTTAGTAGTTAAAGAAGAAAAAAACATGGAGCGCCCCCGCAATCAACACGCGAGACGCGTCCGCCGTCCGTTGCTGAGCAATTCAGCCATCTCTTATTATTTTCTATTCTTTTTTTTTTGCCACGACGGCGTGCCGTTATGAATCGGCTCAGCTGCATTGGAGATGGCGGCCCATGTCAATGTCAACCTCTTTGTTGCCTATGTACAGATTACGGAGGTCGTTTCCAAAAGTCGTGTCTGCAGCGATACTAGAAGCAGAGATGTGGCAATGATCTTTTCAAGGTAGGTAACCAGGCCTGTTTGTGATGGCTTCAGTACTCCCTCCTATTGAGAAAGACGATAATATGTTTCGTAGGCGGCTGAACGGATGTATGTCAGGCCGCAAAACGGCATATATTGTACTGTCTTGTGTAATCGATCCGAATCCCGGGTTCAAGGCGTTGACAACTTAATTATTGCCTGCTGATAGCTTTACCTGCCCGAGATCATGTTGATATCAGGTACGAACTTGTTACCTACGTCTAAATACCATCTAGGCATCGTGCAACTTGCCGCCAGCGCTAGATAGTGGATAGAGGAAAGGATGGGCATTGTGGTTTTAAGAGCTATTCAACGACTCAAAGAACTAATTCCAATATAAAAGGGAAAATAAACAAGGATAGAGAAGCTTATCATTATCTTTCCTTCCAGAGGCCTTTCAATGCCAGAAATAAAGAGAGAGTCCGACGACACTACTCTCTTTCAAGTGCTACCAGGATGAACAATGTAGAATGAAACTTGACCAAGCCATTTTATAACCATTGGCATTTTAGTTGGCCATTGACCAATACATGGGCAACTAATTAAAACCTAGAATTATCCTTATGCCCAAGCCATTGGGGTTCCCGGCTAGCGCTGGTTGGACCCCTCTTGCAAGTTGCAACTTGCGGGACACAAGCTGGTGGCAAGCTGAGCCGGGCTCTACAACGTGAATAATATGAAAATGAAGATGCACAGTTGGGATACAGTAAATTGTCATGGTGTCATTGTTAGTGTAAAACAAGTCTTTCCTTGCAGCTTCCGAATTGACATTTTCTGGCCCACATACAAGGCCGCTAACGTTGATCGGCCGCCTACATCTGTCTGCGCGGCACCCGAGACACAGCAGGACACAGCTTTGCCAACAACATCCACCAGACGCACCTCTGCATCTTCCGTTTGCCGCCATCTTGCCCTCGGCTACAGACTGCCTTGAAACTGCGCATTGGCAACGTCACCGAGGCGTACCGCGAAGGCGCGCCGGAAAATGTTTCACTGGTTATAACACTGGTTATAACACTGAGCTCGCTCCCCGTACCTTGGCGCATCCGCCCCTTTTCACGACGACCCGAGTGCTGATCTCCAAACACACACCACGAGAGATCTTGTCAAAAACACGGTTTCGACAAGACGGTACGCAGCAGACGAATCGCTGACAAGTCATGGATCAGGCCGACATCCCAGCGCTGCTGGCGCGCCTGTCGAGCGACGACGATGCCGCGCGCAAAATGGCCGTCTTCAAGCTGCAGTCCTCCATCAACGACCCAGCCTTTGCCGACGTCTTTATATCCTCGGGCGGCCTCGTGATCCTGCGCCGTCTCATCATGGGCGCCGGCGGCAACACTCTAGCCTACTCACTGCAGTCGCTCTCGCGCCTCCTCGAGGTTGACATGGGCTGGGACATTTTTGAGGGTCCCAGCGCGGGGGATCTCGTCGAGCGCATCGTCGAACTCATCGTCACGAACCCGCTGGTTAACATCCTTCGAGGCGCCATGTCGATCCTGGTCGCGCTCGTCAGCCATTCCCAGTTTGCCAACGAGGCCCGCGGCAACCTGGGCGGATTTGGCTTCCGCGCCCTACGACCCGCCATTGCTGTGTATCCGCAGTTTTTTGAGCTCGTTGTCCAGCAGCTGCAGAGCGCCGACCACGCCCTCTGCGCCAACGCCCTTATGCTCACAAACGCCCTGATTCGCGACGCTCTGTCATGTAGCAACACGCCCCAAGGCACGTTCGAGGGCACCGGAGAGGAGTGGACCAAGATCATCAAGCGCCTTCACGATCTGGGGCTGGTCAAGGCCGTCTACAAGATCATGCAGAGCTCGACGCTGCAGGATCTTGCCCATCCCGTACTGGAGTTCCAGGCCCTCAGTAAGCTGTTGCTCCGCCGCTGGAGAGAGGTGGCTGTCGACGTGGAGCGACCCGAACACAGACGCGCCCTCAAGGCGCTGCATCTCGCCAGCAATCCAGAAAAGAGCACCGAGGTTAATGGGCACGCGAGAGATGACTCAATGGAGGGGACGAAAAAGGAAGGCAAGCGCCGCAACCCCGACAAGTGGCGTCGGCTGGGGTTCGAATCAGAGAGCCCGGCCCAGGAATTCGAGACGAGCGGCTGTCTAGGTATGATGGACCTGGCTGACTACGTGCGCAAGTTTGAAGATAGCTACCAAAAGACACTGCTGGAACAGGCCGTCAAGCCAATTCGAGAACGATGTCCTATTGCGCATGCGAGCACAGCCGTCACAATGATATTATACGATCACTTTGAAGTAGACAAGACAGACGTGGAAGACACCAAGGGATATCAAAACCTGGAGGGCAAGAACTACGACCAGCTGTTCCGTCCACTACTGTTGCAGTGGTCGCGACTACACACCTCTGCGCTGCAGGCTTTCTTTCGCCTCTGGAAGAGCACCGGCGCCGAGACGGACGACTTTGACAAAGTAGGCGAGCTGGTGCGTATCCTCGTGGAGCACGTGGTGGGCCAATCTTCGCGCACACGAGATGTACTCGAGGTCGAAGACCATATGGCCGAGTTTGACGTGGCGCGCCTGCGCGAGCTGCAGATGGAGCTGCTGGAGCAGTCGTTTGACGACACCTGGGGCGAGCACCTGTACCAAGTCCGCGAGACCCTGCGGCAAGAGGCCCTGCAGTTTGTCAAGGAGCAACGCGTGCGATGCCTGCTGCAGGGCTCGTGGTCGATGCACCCAACGGCGGCCGCGGCGGCTCCTGAGCAGGGCGGCAAGACAGGCGACGGCGGCAAGGAACAGCAGCAGTGGCGCTTCGCCAAGCTGTCACACAACCGACGCTACCTGCACTATGCCGACTTTGAAAAACAGACGCCGCAGGATCCGGGCCTGAACAGCCTGACTGAGAAGATTGACCTCAACACCATCAGCTCGGTCGTGTCCAACGTCTCGACCAACAATGACCAAGCTAGCCACCGCAGCAGCTCGACATTGCAGAGCCCGCGTGCGCCGGCTTCGGGGTCTCCCAAGACGCTCACAACGACAACCAAGATTACCATTTACAGCTACGTGCACGCGGCAGACGCGGCGCGCGGCGGCGACAGCAGCGAGTACCCGATCCTGGAGCTGTGGCCGGTCAACCACAGCCTGGCGTCGGAGTGGCTGGACGGCTTACTGATGCTGCTGAACCAGACGCCCATCACCTCGGAGACGAGCAAGCTGGTGAATTTGGTGAGCGATTATGGGCTCAAGATTCGGCTGCTGAATGTGCGAATGGACGGGGCGCTGGAGGGACCGCCACCGGGGGCGGGCGAGGTGCCGAGTCGGGATGGCTTGGATGAAGATTACTTTTATGAAATTTGAGGAGATCAGAACCTGGGCGAGTTTCTTGGTTCTACTGTTTTATCTCTCTTTTGCATATACCCTCTGTATATGGCGATGATGGTTTATATCCTGTATGTATATCGAATACGGCACATGTTTTTTTTGGTAAATAATATGAAAGTCACCCCCACTACGAAATGAAAAAGTCGCAGATGCAGCCAAATCAAAGGTGTCTTTTTTGAGGGGCTTGATCTGGCCAGCCAGTGAGAGGGCCAGCGAGGGGTTGAAGGTGTCGTGTGGTAGAGGGTGAGGACTGGGCGCTGGACGACTTGATGAATGCTGTGAGCAGCCCTACAGGCAGCTATTGACTATTTCGAGTTTGTTGCGTCTACACTTGGATCATCTGCTATTGAGGGAATGTAATATTGTACTGCATGAACCTACACGAGGTATAAATTTACAACCGGGAAGAGGATATACTGAGATGTTGTGATTGGACACGTGGGTAAGCTTATGTGATGCTAGCGTTGTGCGGATAATAAGCAAGCGAGTTCTGACGTGCTGTTGGGTATTTCAACCTTTGCATCATGGGGCATGTTTCTCGCCGAGGGCAAGGTAGCCAGACACAGAGAGGCTTGCATGAGTATCTGTAGCGTGGCGTGGCGTGGCGTGTATCTTTGTCTACGAATAAGTCGCACCTTGATTGTGTGCCGTTGAATCGTATCTGTGTGTCTCGGTTGACCGACTGTTCGGGGCCCGGAGTAATTATCAGTCCTAGGTTCGGAACATGTGCGAGAGCCAACGCATCCCTATACTCTTCTGCTTTATCAGTATACCTGGGCAGTGATTGGATCGAAGCCTAATTCCATGCACCCGAGCCCAGTTTCGGGGAGGGGAAGATATCTTTCTTTGCTTGTGAAAGCAATGCTAGCTCAGAAAGCAAAAAAAAAA
>JAAHCF010000798.1:0-15749 GCA_038367545.1 Beauveria asiatica | reverse complement strand
AAAGCCACCCACTGCCACATTACTGTGCGGGGGAGGGGGGGGGGAGGGGGGGGAGGGGGGCATCTTTGCGTCGCGGCTGCCGGACACGACGCGCATGAGTTTTGGCAAGATGGACGGGCTAGAAAGCCCGCTGCTGACGTCGCGCATGGAGAAATATCAGATAGGAGGAGCTCGAGCCGGTGAATTTATTGACTCCGTATTGATGCTGACGTGGAAACTGACATTCCACTGTCTTCTTGCTTCTTCTTCTTTCTTCCTCGTACTTTTTTTTTTTCTTGGGATCATCTTGTTGGTTTCGTTGCCCCCCATCTTCTTGGCGCGGCGGGGAAAAAAAGCAAGCTAGATTAAATAAATAGCTGCCTATTCAAAAAAAAAAAAAAAAACGTTAGCAACGCCGCCATATAGTTGGCCAGTGGACAATGGCGCACACACGGCAGGATTTGAAGGTGGCGGCCGCTTACATGAACTGTTTTTCAAAATGTCATATATTGCCCTCAAATGGGTGCCCACAAGCGGCACAAAGATATCAGCTAGCCACTGACCCAAACCTGACCGCCACATTGATCATCGGCCCAAGCTTAGGTCGTTAGTGTGGCGTCCTCGCTTATTAAGAGGAAATTCCTTTCAGACCGTTGAAAAAAAGTGGCTTTTGTGTTCGTTGCACATCATTTTTGTCTGTGCGTGGTGTGACAAACGGAAAGCTGCAGCATCCCAGGGAGGCTGAAATTTAGCTGTCAAAATTTGAATTTCTGCTTATAATTATGCCTAATTGGGCGACGGCCCCGCTTCCGTGCATTAGCGTATTTTTCAGCCAATCAGGAGCGTGCATTCGCCCGCCCCTGGCTCAACACCAGCACGCCTAAGTCGTGATAATCAGGATTTTCGACACAACAGCCCCAAATCAATCCGAACACACTAAATGGCAACGCTTAAGGAGCTTGAGGCACAGCCCTCATGCTCAATTGAATCGGGTCTCGAGAAAGTCCGGAACCAGCAGAGTGCACTTGGCTTTGGAATCTCTAAATCATCGCATTATTCGAGCGGCAATCGCGGTCAACTTAACTCCTACTTTCGCTGCGAGCGGGCTGGAGTACGCGCCAAGGCAACCGCCGGCTTGAGAGTTAACAGGGCTTGCTTCAGTGGATGTAGGCCTCCCTGCAAATTTTGGTGGGCCAATTACCCCGCCAGTAGCTAATTAGGTATAGTTATAAGCAGAAATTCAGATTTTGACAGCTAAATTTCAGCCCTCGCATCCCAGATGCGCTGAGGAAGCACACACCACAAAGGAAGAAGAAAAAAAGATTCAAATAAAAAGAAAACATCCTGGAAGCGTCATGTGGAGCGGCATGGCAAATGGTTAATTGATTGCATAGTCAGGATCATGTATCCGTAGGTTGTCAAGGGATGCACATCGCTGGGGCAGGTGGTTGCTTTTTCTTTGTCCAAGGCGCCCCGCAACAGCCACCTCGGTGTGAGCAGAAGCAAATACCGTAAAATCTATTTAATAATAGGTGCAAGAAAGTAAAGACACAACACGTCATATGCACAATGGCAGTAAATACGCTTCTGCAGTGAGTACCAACGTACTCAGCAGCCCTTCATTTCCCAACCCAGTCCCGTGAAATGCACTACTGTAAACGATTCACGAGCACGGTAGCATCTGGCTCAATCACAATTCAATTCAAGCCCCAGGTAGTGTACATTAATATATATACGCCTTCATGCTCGTCGTGCACGTCCAGTATTCCTGCGAAGGAGACGGTGTAGTAAAATGAAACATTTGCAAAGATAACAACATTACCGGTGCAAATGAGAGCCCCCAGAGTAGTCGGGATGTGCAATGGCACAATCCTCGAGTTGTGCAAAATCATGTCGCAGCACAGAAATACACTTGATTCTTTTCCAACCGAATATTTGCAAACCCAAATTTCAAGTAGCAGACCATTCTTGGCTCAATATAACAAGACATAAAAGAAAGAAAGAAAGAAAGAAAGACAGAAAGGAAAATCGGGTAAAATGTGCGGATATGTTCTCGGCGTGGTCATGGTATATGCTCGTGGGGTATGGGGAGTGCGCAAACGATGGGCTTAGTAGGGCAAACGGCTTATTAGAGCGCGTGTGGTTGATGGGTATGACTGCCCACGTGCTCGTCGTCGTCCTCGACGCGGACGCTATAAGTGACCGACTTCATAATGGCATTGTTCTTGTTCAGGATATTCTCCTCGCTGCCCGAGGCGTGGGCCTGGGAGGCGGCAAAGACGCTCTTGTCCTGCGAGACGTCGGTGAGCTTGTAGGCCTCGCTGCCCTTGATGCCGCCGCCGGCGGGGCGGCTCCGGCTGTTGCCGTTGGACCCGTAGCTGTACTTGGAGTGCTTGGTGCGGTAGTCCTTAGCCTTGCGTAGGCAGACGGGTGCCAGGAAGGGCAGCGATGACACCATGTTACCAACGTTGAACTCGATGACACCCCACACAACGAGCATGGTCGAGTCGTGGTCGCCGAACTGGATGCGGTTAATTTGCGTGTAGCGCAGGATGGAGCACATTGTCGTAAATAAGCCCAGCGCAAAGATGCCCATGAGGCCGAGCTTCTTCTCGAGCCGGATGTTGAGCTTGAGCAGCACGGGGATCGGCAGAACGGCGACGAGCACGTCTGAGATGATGGTGAGCACGGCGTAGGCGGTGAACGAGGCGACAGCGGGTAGGCAGGTGCCCGGCTTCTGAGGGTTCCATGACTTGTCAACCTATGTGTAGACACGTGTTAGTCAGGGCCGTGTGTGACGGGCGCAAACATCTTGTAGCGTTCAAGAGGCCGTACCGGGTTACAGTTGAAGATTAGGGCAAGGGCGCTGCCCAGATGATTCAGAAAGACGAAGGCGATGGTGGCCCAGACGACCATACGGTAGACGCGGTTGTCGGTGCCCTGCAGCAGGCGCAGGTAGCTGATGAGCAGGGCAATCTTGAAGAAGCTGATGCCGACCTGGTAGATGGGACGACCGGCGTAGTTGACGCGCGTGTAGGGAATGAGGTTCTCCTTGGGCCGCTTGGCGGGAAGCAGGCCGAGGCCATACTTTGTCTGAACGATGCAGAGGATGGAGTAGGCAATGGCAAAGAGGAGGGATAGGGCCGACATCCAGTCGTCGCCGGCGATGCGGTTGTTCTTCTTGCGAATGTAGAGGCGCGCGCCGACGATGATGGTGGCCAGCGCCGACATGATGACGCAGACGGAGATGATCATCTTGTACTGCGACTGCGCATCGAGCTCCGCGGAGCCGTGGGCGACGAAGACCATGGTGACGAGGGTAACGTGCGTCTCGCCGAGATGCAGCAGCTCTGAGATGCGAGACGAGGTAGAAAATTGAGAGGAATTCAGAGTCTCTGACCTCGTTTGACCTGCCAAGTGTCCGGGTGCAAGGCAAACGGGCGGATGAGGCGTTTGAGGGTCGCCAGCCAAGCCGTGTGGGCTTTTAAAACGTGGGTGTAGGCGGAGAGGCGGCGGACTCGTGACGGGAACAGAAGCAAGAGACGGAGAGGAAAAGGTTGAAGAGAAGAAAAGAGCAAAGGTCGTGGATGGGTCCCAAACTCGATTGGTCAGGCTGTTCGGTCGTATATTTGACGAAGAGGGTATCGAAGGGTCCTGAAGAACAAGTGAAGTGAAGCAAGTGAATGAAGCCGACGTCGGCTAAGTAAGACGACGTCGACGTGAGCGATAATTAAAACAAATCTGAGCTACTCCCCTATAAGAACTGTCATCCAAACTAGGTGGCAAGTCTTGGCTGCAAGAGAGAGGGCAAGTGAGAAGGGGAAGCGCAGAGAACGACTCTTTTGCTGGTGGCGGCGACAAGCTGCCAGTCTACCAGGCGTGGAGCACCAGAGGAGAGGGTGTTGTAGTTACTTTAGCCGGACCACTGGAGTGTCTTCAGGTCGTCTCCCTTGAAAAAATCAGTCTGGCGCGAAACCCGAATGGGAAGAGAAAGAAAAAAAAAAGAAAAAAAGAAGGAAATAAATGAATTGATAGATAGGATGCGAGCAGGGGTGGGATGAGGGTGGGCAACCACCTTTGACCATCCATCGCCAGCGTTCCCCCCCTGCCAGGTCTCACCAGGCCATTTGACAAAGCTGGCAAAAACTTGGGTACGGCGAATGGTGCTTATTTACTTCCAGGAGAGGGCCAGCCAGGCAAGAGCCAAGGGTGTGGTAGGTAGCATTGCGTAGAGAGTGGAATGAAGATGATGAATGGACCGCCAGGAGTTTTCGCTGTGGCTAACTTGCAATCCTTTGGGCATATTATTAGGCGCAATGGAAACAGGAAAACGAAGAAAGGACGGAGCAACACCTAGGTAGGTATTCATGGCTTCTAGACCTGCATGGTGATGACCGCGGTACATGCTAGGCGAAAGCGGAAAAAAGAAAAAAAAAAAAGAACGGCTCGCTCGGCACCGCAGTCTGTCAACGCCTTGTGTGGGAGGAAGGAGCGCCTCTGACATCTTATTTTGGCACTGGTACGCGGACACTGGCGGACAGAGACCTACCCAGTAGGTTGCCAGACACACCAGGGTGCATAAATGTGACTGATATGCATCGGTCGAGCTGGGGGAGGGACGGGAGGAAAGACAGCGAGCCAACTGTCGCAAGACTGATTGGTTGGGACAAGGGAATGAGGTGGACAGAGGGGTTTTCCCCGAGGAGGCCCGGAGGCCCAGCCGAGGAGAAGAGCAAGGTGATGATGATGATGATGATGATGGCTGGGGTCGTGGTGGTGAGGTGAGACACGGGCTAAGTTCAATCGAATCGGGGCTCCTTTACCGAGAGAGAACCTGGCAAATTGCAGCGCCGAATGCATCCTGTGGAATCTGGCAAGAATCTTGCCCAACCGCGACAAGCAATAGAAGATGCGTAGGACTTGCGGTGCTGTGCAGAGCGTTTATTCGGTGCTGACGGCTGTGTATCAGTAGTTATTATTTGCAAAAAGAATGGGATACAGTGCCCGCAAACTGGGGGCTCGTAATAAGCTCTCGGGTGGAGATGGGAGCCAAGCTGATTACCATGGAAGGCTAGTCCCGCGCGGAGACCAGTCCACAACCAGTCATTGTCATAGGTACCGTTTCATTGCCACCACTTTATTTATTGCCACGCTGGCGAAACAAGTCACCGAGGCAAGGGAGAAGCTTGAAATACGAAATTTACCCGTTGATTGGTACAAAAAAGAAGAAAAAAGAAAAAAAAAAAAGAAAGAAGGACATCTGCTGATAATTTCCGTCATCTGTACAGATTAGACGTGACAGCCTTGTCCCAGCCATCTTATGTCTCGTTTCACTCACCCTCGCCTCGTCGAGGTCTGTGCTGAAGAAACGACACACATTCATGGATCTGGTTAAACCCGACCTGCTGGGAGCTTGCTACCTAGGTAGGCTGCTAAACTGGTTGGAGTAGGTAAATACTACTCAATAGCTTGGAGGCCAGTTATCCCGACTTGTTTTTCGCGTGCCGCTACCGTCTGTGCTCATTCACTATTCTCATCCCATCTCCCAAGTTTTATACGCCAAGTTCCAACTACCTAAACTAGTTAGGATCCCCTAGTTAGGACCTTGTGGCCTTGTGTGACACACACTTTTCGATGCCCTAACACGACCCAGAACGGCACACACACACACACACACACACACACACACACACACACACACACACACACACACACACACACATGACTTTTCAACGTTATGCAAGCCAAGTAGTTTTCAAGCCACCATCTTGCGCCTTTATGAAAGGCATTTCATTCTTGTTTCTACAAGACCCCAGTGCGTTTCTGCTAGTTATCGACTGACATTGTGCTCTTCGACACTGTCATCACACCAACGGCTTCGAAGCTTTCGACCATAGGTTGGCGGCGCGCCAGCGGTCGAGCTAGCCCATAGATAGCTTAAATACGGATTAATTCCTTTTGCAACGTCTGGCAAGCTATTACTCACACGATAGAACCAAAAAGTGCCTCGTTATCAGATTCGTCCCTTTTCTATTGCCAACCTCCATTTCACGCCTAGGTTTTTTTTTTTTTCCGACCTTTCAAGGTATCAAAGTCTTTTTACACTCAACTACCGAGAATTCAATTTTCCAGAACAATGCACAAAGAAACCTTCTCTTTCTGGAAACTGGAGTGGTAGCCAAAAGTGCCAAAAAGTACCAGAGAACTAGTTTAAAAATTTTTCGTGTCAACGGCTGCAGCGTTTTTACCCAAGTAATTACGTCGGTGGCCGAGTCCATCTCTAGCATGACGGCCGAAATGAAGACACAACCGTGCAGTGTAACGTTGAGCGAGTTGCCCCTGCATGTCCCCTCTTCCCCCCAATTTCGTAAGACGGAGTACAGGCTTTTCTCTCTTCCAGAAAGTTGAAGCAGAATAACCATCGTCTAACCCTGCAAGCCAAGCCCTCCCTCACTGGTCGCGTATCAATCTCTCCGTCCCCTCCGCGTTGAACTGGTGAACCCCCCCTTCCTAATGCAGCACCAGCAGACAACGCCACGACCGAACTGGTGGATATGCTCTATCTTCTTGACCCACCCACCATCGGGGAGCGGGAGAGAAATATCCCTGCATTTTGCCCTATTGCTGCGTCTGCTATTACCGACGGCCGCTTCTCTATCATTATGCACTTATGCCATGGACGGATTCTTCTCAACAAATAGTGGACTTGATTGACCTGTGCGCCATGCCAGTAAGATCTTTCCCTTATTTGTAATAAGAGCTGATGCCGTCGCTCCCCCCCGGTCTCCCTAATACTAGTGCGTATATTGTGGAAAATGATCATCTTACTTTATAAGTTGCTAAAGAATAATCGATTCTGTGTATTTTTTAAAGGCAGGAAGGAGCCTTTGCGTGAAATTTGAGCAGCGACGGCCGCTGTATAATTGCGCACCGGCAACAGACGGCAACAGACGGCAACGGACGGCAGACCAGAACCGTGGCTTTTCCCCTTGGTTACGTCGTACAAGCCAACTGAGACTCCAGTAGTAACGTGGCCATTAGATGCCGGTAAACCTGCACGCAAGAGGCGCATCGACCGTTAAGCTGCCATGGAGTATTTACAGTGTCCTCTGCAGCATGCATGTGCAACCCTGCAGGTTGTGCACCAGTGTCCGTATGTACGTGGTAGAATGTACCATCTATGTCAAACGGAACCGCGCCGCAATCCTTGTTCGATGGCTGCATATTGCATCGAGTATCGATGAACAAAACGCCCCCCTGCACAAACCTGGCGAATAACAGGCTGCTCAAACCAGTGGTGCTGAGGCAATCTGGTTTACGGAGCATATGTTTTGGGGTACACAGCCCCGAATCCTATATCGGGCGGACCTATATGCATAATGGCTAGATTCTGCACCAAAGTGAGCCCATACGTGCGTCGCCTCTTCTCTCGCACAGTAACCGTTCTCTCCTCGAGCACTGAGAATCACGACACAGACAAACAGCTCGGTGTTGTGCAGGCTGGAGAACTGGTGGCGCTACTAGCTTCCACTCACAGCGCTCTGTAATGGGGGTTGCCGAGCCTGGTAAGAAGAAAAAGAAGAGTAAGAAGAGCTACCTCAACTAGGGAAAAAAAAAACATCAACATTCTTGTTAAAAGGGGATTCTTCGCCTCTGCTTTCTATTTACTGAGTAATGCCAGGAATGCAGCCAGTCAGGGGACTGTCGCATCACGTAAATAACTATTTCGACAGCAAAGAAAGCAACCCACTTCTGGCCCCTTGCAGTTGCGGTTTGGCCCGCAGCTCGGCAAGTCCTCGCGAGACATTGTGGATGTGCCATCTGCTTTGCAAGGGCCAGAGCCTTGCAACCAGTCACCATGGAGATGTGCGCAGTTGGAGATTGCCTTGGCGATACATTATCGCGTCAGGCTCCTCCAGCTTACGGATTACTTCCTGGGATATAGGTCCGCAAGCGGGTACCACTGGAGAAAAAGCATGCCAGCCTCTGAAATAGGATGCTGCCAATGAAATAATATAATTCGGTCCGTTCAACATTTTAGCCGCAAAGGTGAGCCCGTTTTGAAGGCGCCGTGTTTCTTGGTACGAGCGAGTGGCAACAGTAAAAAGGACACGCGTCGCAGCCATGGGTAGCATCTCGTAGCTGCATTTGCTCGTGCATGGAATCCATGTATCTGCGCAGTACCACAGGCAATGACGTGAAAATTCATCCCGGATACCACACAAACGTTGAGGAGAAGCCCTAGGAAATCCGTTAATGCCCCTATTGACTGCAAATCAGCGATTCATGTCAGACGCACAACAAGGCTAGAGCAAACCAACATGGCCGCTTAAAAGAGCCGCGTCGGGATATGTGAATTCGAATTCGTGGTATCAGAAAACCGGGCTGATTGAAGGAACGTCTCTGTTACGTCGCATGACGCATAGCCTGAGACCGCAGAGGCGGAAGTGTAGCATCATTCACGGTGCGGCCCGAATGGCAAACATTTGCACTGCATAGCAAATGTTCATCTCGGGGCAGTACTATGAGCATGCTGCTAACCACAACACATAAGTTTCGAGGGTCTTGCGCAGCGATGAATTCAAGGACCTGTACCAAATTAGGCTCACTCGCTGTTAATAAGTTAGGAAACGTCGAGAGCAATTCTAATCGGGTAAGCGAAGTTGGCGCAACTCGTAAATTGGCAGACAAAGTGGGAAAATCACTCAAACTCGCCAAGCATACGGCGCGGATCTTGCCTTGTTGCGGAGTGCGGAAAAGCCATTTTTGGCGGCGCCACGCCGCTTTCCACAGCCCTCCTTGTGGCGGGCGTTGAGGTACTTGGGCGCGAGACCCATTGAGCAAAGTCTTGGCTCGGCTGGTCTGATAATATTATTCGTGTGCGGAGAAATTGGTCAAATCGCAAGCATTCGTATCGAGTGCCTTCCCTGGTTGGCGTTGGGGAACCAGTCAGCGGACGTGGCGGCGTCCTCGGGCAGTGTAGTGTAGGCCTATGTGATTGTGAATGGCCACCCAGGTTGCCAACAGCGTGCTCTTCAACGGTCATGATGAGTCCACGTGTAAAAAGTTGGAGCAAAAAGTTTTGTCTGGTAAAGGTCTGTTTCGGTCAGTAGGAATTCGAGAGAAACACATGAAATGGAACCCCTGACGACTGCGCCTCGATGTAAAAAGACCAGGGCCTCGATGTCATCTTGGCACTGGCGAAAGTTGGGGGGAAAAGAGAAGGAGTGGCTTCAAAACCAGCAAGAAGCGGGGTTTCAAAGACTGAAATGTCAGCAAACACCTGCATTGCAAGCTACCAACATCCTCGCTTGATGTACAGGTGCTGTGACAAATATGGCTTTAGTGCAGGAACTGGGGCGGGTGATGCGACACTGAAGCGCGGTCATCTGAAGCCTTTTTACCGCGCCGATGGGCAAGGACCTGTCGCCGGCGCTTGGAACGAAACAGGATTCGAAGAATTAGTACATCATGTCCGAATGAGGCCAGTGCAGCGCAGCTTTTGATGATCCAGCGGCGTGATGTATCAGACCCATCGCATCGTACATGTTCCACATGCCGCATGCGATGGACGGAAGAATGCATAACTAGATCGTTGCCACCGTCGCTTTGACTCTGTCCTCGGAGTAGGCAAATCGGGATACTGAGGCGCCCGTTATAGGCGGCTAATGATAACCCCTTGCATTGCTTGCGTTTCGTCACTTTTAGATTGGGCTGAAACAAGAAAATGATGAAATGACAAGGCGTTGAAGCACTCTATTTTGAGGCAAGACAGAACAGGCCAACTAATCTGTAGTTAGTGGGGCTTTGCCGAGACCAGCTGTGCAGCTGCGCCGGGGGTTACAATGCGGCAACGGGCAGGGACTTGGCCCACAGCAAGGCATTGCGAGCAGCTCGACCCGAGTGAACTAGGAAGGGCAATTATGGGTTTGTCAAAGAAGCGAATCGCGATTGGAGAATAATAATGCCATGTGATGTAGACGGACATGGGCAAAATATGCCCATTCGACGCCCCCGTTTGACAGTAAATGGCACAATGACAAGTTGCGGTGGCCTGACTGCAGCGATTGGGGAGAAGAGTGAGTAATAAGCTGCTGAAATGTCGAGAAAAGGTAGAGCCGAAATGTTGGCCAGCGAGATGACGCGCACTGCCTTGTCGTATCAGTATCAACGACGCCGTTGACAGTCGAGATGTCAAATTTGAGGAAAAGAACGTACAGTGGGGAAATAGTTAACTAGAGGGGTCCGTTCGCGAGGCGGGTGGCGGGTGGTGGTGGTCCTTCCCTGCGTGGAGGGTCACTTGGCGCACTTGGACAGTTCAAACAGTCGAACCTGTTAAATAACAGCGCCATCGGCACTATCAGAGCTTTCTGTTGGTGGAGTTTGCGGCTGGATTCCAGGCCGAGTCCCCCTGTATTAGAATTTAGTGGGTGAGTTTAGTGGGGAAGCGCCAAGCCGCCAGCAGCGTCCAGCTAGCAGCCAAGGTTGCGTGCGTGCCCAGGCGAAGAAACCGTGAGCTTTATTTATTAGGTGCGTCAGTAGGTAGGCAGGAGCAAATACTACAAGCTGCTGTACTACCTCAGTTGTCTGCCAAGCTGTTTAGCTGAGACGAGTACCGACAATGTATATACCGTTAGATTCTGGTATTACAAAGTGAGGCAGTCGCAGCAAACAGACAACATTGCGTTAGGTCGCTCCAATTATTCATCCACATCACCTCATCTACGCTTTTCAATATTCTCCAGTCATCTAGTTAGTTACGGATACTCCTCCTTCTTCTCCATCACTCCATCGCTCCGTCACTCCATCACTTGCTCGTCTTGTCCCGTGGTTACCGATCCGCGGCGACCCTCTTTCTCCTCCATTCATCCATGGCCAGCCAAGGGCGACCATCGACCATCAACTCTCGACCCTCTTGCAAGTTGCGGTTTGGTACCAGTAGAAGCCGCCTAGCCAGCCCACCAGCCCGGCTAGTCTCTGCTAGCACACCACTTTGCTGCCTCACCTGCAGCCAAGGGTCCGGGACCAGGGCGAGATCGTCTCTGAGCTCCAGCCTCTTGCCCAGAAAAGCCTCGTCCTCGCGTCTGGTCGATTTTACCTTTTTAATCCATCTGGAGCCCTCTTCAATTCGTCTGTTGTTGTGCGTGTTCAATCTCCTCCACATCCTTCCTTCATACCGTCACTGGGTGAGAGACGCCGTCGTGTCTTTTGGACAGCCTCCCCCATCAATTGCCATTCTTCCCTCTGCTTGCCTTGAATAGTTATACCCATTTATACTTCTCTTTCCACCTCGCCAACGAACCTGCAGCAGTCAAATCACTCCCGTGAGACATTGCTTCGCCCCGCATCAGTCGTCTTCCAGCTCATACTCCAATCTCTCTATTCTACCTCACCCTCTCGACTCTAATTTCTCCCAAAACCTCTCATCACACCGGCATCATGTCGACCATTTCCGACCCTGAAAAGGCCGACAACGCCCTTGTCCGCCCCAACTCGTCCTCCGGCGGCTCGGACAAGCCAGACGTGGCTGCTCGCCCACCGTCCGCCGGCTCCGACGTCGACAATGCCTGGAAGTTCCTCCAGAGTGTGGGCCCCGTCGATGAGAACGAGGTCAACAGCGTCAATTTATCCTCACTCCGTCGCAGGGTTGACTGGCGCATTGTTCCCCTCATGTTCTGTTGCTACACGCTCCAGTTCCTCGACAAGGTCATCTACAACTACGCCGCCGTCATGGGCCTACCCAAAGACCTTCGCTTCAAGGGCAACGACTTTTCCAACATTGCCACCTATCTCTTTGTCGGTCTCCTCTGCTTCGAAATTCCCAACATCTACTTCCTGCAAGTCTTCCCTTGCGCCAAGTGGCTAGGCCTCAATGTCACTCTCTGGGGTGTGGCCACAGCCTGCGGTGCTGCCGCCCACAACGCTCAGACTCTGCTAGTCTCCCGTGTTTTCCTGGGAATCTTTGAAGCCACCATTGGTCCCTCTCTAATGATCATTAGCAGCCAGTGGTATACCAAGTCTGAGCAAGCTCCTCGCTTCTCATTCTGGTATCTTGGTCTTGGTCTTGGTCAGATCCTGGGTGGTGCCGTCTCGTATGGCTTCCAGCACATGGGCGCCGGTGCCACTCTGTCTGGCTGGCGAACCATGTTTGTCACCCTCGGCTGCATAACTGTTGCTATTGGTCTCTCTGTCATCTTCTTCCTGCCCGACACCCCTATGCAGGCCACTTGGCTGTCCAACGTGGAGAAGATTGCTCTTCTTAAGCACGTCTCCGTCAACCAGACCGGCATCTCCTCCAAGAAGTTCCGCATAAAGGAGATTGTTGAGGCCCTCCTCGACCTCCAAATCTGGCTCCTCCTCGTAGCTGTCGTCTTGTTGTCAGTCTCCAGCGGTGTCGTTACCACCTACTCGGCTACTTTGATTCGCAACCTCAAGTACTCGCCCAAGCAGGCCGCCCTCATGAACATGCCGTCTGGCGCTGTCAGCATCTTCTTCACTCTCTTGGTTGGCTATGGTATCCGTCATGGCTCTCACCGTTGGGCTTGGATCATCCTCTGCATTATCCCAGCCATTATTGGTGGTGCGCTCATGTCTTTTTTGCCCACCACCAACCGCTCCGGCATCCTTGCTGGCATTTACCTGGTCAATGCCGTCGTTGCACCTTTGGCCATCTTCTACAACTGGACCGTGGTCAACGTCGCCGGTGCTACTAAGCGCGCTTTTGCCTGCGCTGTCATCTCCGGCTCCTTTTCTCTGGGCAACATTATCGGACCCCAGACCTTCCAGGCTCGCGACGCCCCCGACTTCCGCCCAGCCAAGCTCGCTGTCATGGGCACCCAGGCCGGCTGCGCGGCTATCACTTGCCTGCTCTTTGTGTACTACGTCTGGATGAACCGTCGCCGTGCCGACAAGACGAAGCAAAATGAAGAGGCGTACAAGTCCCCCGAGGTGTGGGCCAACATGACGGACAAGGAGAACCCTCACTTTGTCTACACCTACTAGGCGTACCATGATGCGGTTGGGCCTAGCGGCGCAACATGTACAATCCGCCACAATCTTGTGCTGAAGCATTCAATCTTGTCATTTTCTATACCTACTACCAAACGACCTTGGATAATTCGAGTAAATTTATTATTTGTATATACGCTGTATGATTTTGCATAGTTTGCGGTGTGGAAGCAGGGCTCTTCAATGCCATGGTTTAGGATGGGGGAATCTTGTGCTTTTATTTCTTTTGTCCTAAAATGGACATTGTGTTTAACCTCGGTGTTGAGTATATATACCCTTGATGGAAAGTCTCTGTTGAATCGATTCTTTGCTCCATGTGACAGTCTAGAACGTGAATGGATGTCAATCTTCAGTCAGTTGATTCGGAGAAGTAGGAGGAGGGTGTGTGGGTGGCTGATAAAATCAAAAAGACGATTGCATGGGATCAGCTCGAGGGTGGTCAGCAACCGCGATCTGGCCAAGATCCGACGCCAAGCTGACCAACGTTGAGAATATAGTCCCCCAGGATTGTACGCTTGTACGCTGGTACATTATAAATCATCTGTCACGCAGCAAAAGGTGGAACCACACAATTGCTTGGTGATTTATTTGGCCTTATACTCGACATCATCATCTATAGACATGCATCTGCGGCATAGAGGCAAGTAGTTCTTCATATGCATTGTATTCATGGCAACAGCCATTCTATCTTGTACTGGTTGTGTAAATGAAGCAAAAAGAAAAAGAAGAAGGAAAAAAAAAAAAAACGCCGAGATCCCTTATTTTCCAAGCAATTCATAGAAAATGGTTCAACAAAGGAGAAGAAGGAAAAAAGAATCAAGTCATCGTCTGCTCATCAATCTGTTCTGTTGTTCGAGCCGTCACGGCATATGCAGGGTGTGCGCGCAAAACACAAAAAGACACGAGCTGTCGCCCTTTTAGACGGCAGGGCCGGCCTTGACGACCTCGGGGGTAGCCTCGCTTTCGTACTTTTTAAAGTTTTCGTTGAAGAGGCCGCCGAGCTTCTTGACCTCGGCCTCGAAGCTGTCGGCGCCGGCAGTCCAGGCCTTCTTGGGGTTGAGCATGTCGTCGGGTACCTTGGGGCAGGTGGTGGGGACCTGCAGATTGAAAACGTCGTAGTTTTCGTACTGGACCTTGGCGAGCTCGCCGCTGTGGATGGCGTCGAGAATGGCACGGGTGTACTTGAGGGGGCAGCGCTTGCCGCCCTGGGAGAAACCGGCGCCGACCCAGCCGGTGTTGAGGAGCCAGGCGTTGGCATTGTTGGCCTCGATGCGGTCGGCCAACATCTTGGCGTAGCGCATGGGGTGCAGGGCCAGGAAGGGTTGGGCGAAGCACGAGGAGAAGGTGGCCTGGGGCTCGGTGACGCCGTCCTCGGTACCGGCCATCTTGGAGGTGTAGCCGGAAATGAAGTGGAACATGGTCTGGTTGCGGTCGAGCTTGGAGATGGGAGGCAGGACACCGCGAGCATCGCACGTGAGGAGGATAATGTTGGTGGGCATGTTGGTGGACAGGCAAGGAATCTTGGCGTTGGAAATGTACTCGATGGGGTAGGCGCAGCGGGTGTTTTCGGTGAGGGTGCTGTCGTCGTAGTCGACGGCACGGGTGGAGGGGTCAAAGACGACGTTTTCGAGGACAGAACCGTAGCGGATGGCGCCATAGATGTCGGGCTCCTTCTCGGCCGAGAGGCCAATGCACTTGGCGTAGCAGCCACCTTCAATGTTGAAGACACCGTTATCACTCCAGCAGTGCTCGTCGTCACCAATCAGAGCACGGTTGGGGTCGGCAGACAGCGTGGTCTTGCCGGTACCGGAGAGACCGAAGAAGAGGGTGACATCACCGCTCTTACCCTCGTTGGCGGAGGAGTGCAGGGTGAGGACGTTGTGCTTGATGGGCATTTCGTAGAAGAGGACGGTGAAGACTCCTTTTTTCATTTCCCCTATACAGAATTAGTATCGTTGTCCACATGTTCCGTGGCCTTCCGGAGATGTGAGCCAATGTAGAGCAGGTTTGGATGGCCTCGCTTTAAAAGAACAGCGTCCATGCAGGATGAGGACTCATGAGGAAGAAGTGGAGGGGCAATACTGAGGAAGGACACATGTACAAGTAAGGAAGGGGTTAGGGAGACTCACCGGCGTACTCGGTGCCGAGGATAACCATCTCCTTGGCGGAGAAGTTGATGGCGACCGAGGTGGCAGAAGTCATGCCCTCGGTGTAACGGTTGGCAGGGAAGGTACCGGCGTTGTATATTGTGTAATCGGGGTGGAAGCCCTCGAGCTCCTCGCGGGGAGGGCGGATCAACATGTTGCGCATGAAGAGGGCATGGTAGGCACGGGCGCAGATAACGCGGACCTTGATGCGGTACTTTTCATCCCAGCCGGCATAACCGTCGACGACGTAGATGCGGTTGCGAGTGTTGAGGTAGTCGACGGCACGTTCGCGGTTAATCTTCCAGACCTGGACATGCTGTTAGCGGCTGAAGATGTAAGATGAATATAATTAAGCAGCAGGCAGTGATGATGCATATGGGCCTTGATGGAAGTCAAGGCATTTGCACTTTTTTTCGATTTGGCGAGCTTTTGGCTAATGAACATTTGCTCATTGGAGCGAGCTGGGGGAGCTGGGTGGAGCGCACAAACGCGCGGCCGGGACGAGTCGGAAGAGCAGCGGCCACGAGGACTTGCCGTGCTCCGCTTTATACTCGGCTGTTTCGGTCCTGCGGGGCAGTGACGAGAGCGGAACAGCTCAAGGACAAACCAAAAAAA
>JAAHCF010000797.1:0-15765 GCA_038367545.1 Beauveria asiatica | reverse complement strand
TTTACTTATATAACTTATAAATATTATATAAAAATATATAATCTTAAGTATATTAGTTTTAAAGTAAAAATATATTAATTTAAAAGTCTTTTTTATTTACTAATTTTTAACTAAATACTAAGTAATTAGAATAATAACTAAATCTTAATCTATAATAGTTTATTTATTAAAAAGTAAGTTAAATTAGAAGTTATATTATAATATAGTAAGTAATAATTATAAAATAGTTACTAAGCGCTAGGCTCTTAATTCTAATTACTTAGATTACTTAATAAAGATCTAGACTACCTAGTTATAAGAATATCTCCTCTTTAAGTACTTATTTATCTCTTTATTATAGTCTTAGATTAAAAGACTTAACCTTTAATCTCTTAGATCTTATTTTTAAATTAGTAGCTTAATAGCTTAAGTCCTTAATCTTAAAGAGGTTATATAACCTCTAATCTTTTTTAAGTACTAATATATTAAACCCTAATTTACCTTACTTAGCCTTATATATATATTATAATATTTATAATATAATACTCCTTCTTTAGTAATTTTATCTTTAAAATCTTTAAAATAAGCTATTTAAGTAATAAATAGTTTTTTTTATATTATTAAAGTTTATTATAGTTTATTATAGTTACTAATTATATAACTAGATTAATATTAAAATAATATTCTTAAAAGTCTAAATAATATAAGACTTTATAGTATTTTATCTTTTTTAATTTATAAACTATAAAAAAGGGTTTTTATTCTTATTATTAGAAAAAGAATATTACTTTTTTTAAACTCTTATTTTCTAATTCTTCTTATTATACTTACTATATAATATATTACTAATCTTATTATAATATATTACTAATCTTATTATAATATATAAGATATTTTACTAGCTTAGTTTTATTTAATAATAAATTATTATATATATTTTAAGTAAAAACTAAAAATAGTTAAGGAGAAATATTATATAATAAATATGAGTATTACTATTCGCGCGGAGCCATTTTGCTATTCGCGCGGAGTCACGTGTGGTTAAAGGTACCTCATATTATAGGCAAATCATATATAAATTAGAAGTATCTTTTAAAACTACTATATTTAATTTCTTTCAGCGTATCTGCCATAACCCCTCCTTAACACAACCCGTCCTCGCCGCCGCCGCCTCTTGCAGAGGCTCCTAACACTCGCTAATTCGCTCAAAAAACGCCTTTTCGCTGTTTTTAACGATTATGCACACATCAGAGCCGGAATAACGAAAAATCTGGCTGTTTAGGTAATCCTTATGCGGGACACGTGACTCCGCGCGAATAGCAATACTTAAGATAAAGTATCTTAAAAAAAATAAAAAACATTATAATTTAAAAAAGATAATATATATAATTATATATAATATTAATAATATTAGAAAACTATAGTATATAAAATAAAAGGAAGTAATATAACCTTAAAAGACTATAAAAGGTATTATAGGTTAAACCCTAGAGGAGACTTAGATAATAGTCTTTATTATATAGCTATAACTATATATAATAGTTACCTATTTTACTGGATAAAGTAGACCTATAGGTATAACTAAGAAGGCCTAGATAATCCTTTTTAAGTAAGGTACCTTTAAAATATATTAGTTATCTACACGTGACTCCGCGCGAATAGTAAAATGGCTCCGCGCGAATAGTAATACTCTTATTTTATTATTATATAGAAAAGTAGTTGGTAAAGGCCTTGAAGCAGTGCGTAATCTGCTTAATGGTAAAGTCGTTTGCTGGTCTAATGTTCATGTTTGACTCGTTGTTTTTTTCTGAATTGTATTTGTTTGAAAATGTTTAAAGCTACAACTCTTGGTCGGTTGCCAAATCTTCCGCCATAAAAGGCCCATCGAGTTCGCCGGCTTACAAGCTTATTTGTAGCATCAACTTGGCGGCTCTGGTACCCGGCGCTACGTCGTCCTGCCTGTCTGCTGGGAAAGGCAGAACAAGGCCACGTAAGTCGATCAAATAGTTTATAGCTTCCGAAATATGATATTCGCAGTGAGATTGGTGGCGTATCGGTACAAGCAAGTAGGCCGCATTGCCTGCTTCTCGTGCGCAAAACGACGCTCTGCCCACTTGCAGTGACTTATCAGGCCGAGTTGACGTAACCAGAGCACGACAATGACGGAACACCGGCCAATATACCAATCAGATTGTGAATGGCGTTTCGAGTAATATAGATTGAGGTTTTCACCAAGTTCTGCCTGCACGCGGCAGCAATCTAGCATGTGGACGGCTCTCCCCACAGACTACTCTGATAAGCACAAGAATGCTCGGCTTATTGAATCAAAGGCCTTACAGCTACATCTGGACCAATCTACACTTAAGAAGCTTGAAGCAGTATCGCGATGATGGCGTCAACGCTGTGTTGACGGAACAGGCTGGTGACGCAGCGGCTTCGTCCCCTTGCCGGATCCGGCCTCCCTGCTAAGCAAACATAGTTGATGTCGAAATCCCCATCTTTTCCGTCAATATTTCAGTAAGCAGTAAACCAAATATTCTGCTTACTTCAATGTACATTTTATAGCCTAACCCTCTTCTGAGATGGTAGCAAAAGGCTGTAAGCAAGCTAGCGGCCATCCGGCACAACCTGACGATGCTGATCTCATGACGCAGCATGCCGCAAGTACTGCTGCGCAACGCCACCATCCCACAACCCCATCAAACCTTGGCGCGCAGCTCCTCCGGGCAGTCATCCTGCACAAACGGATGCGCCTTTTGAAACGCCGGATGCTCGCTCAAGTTGGCCGCAATCTTCCTGACGGTCGGGTACGGCTCCAGACTGACGCCGAAGCGCTCAGCGCCCCAGATGGCCGGCATGAGGGCCACGTCGGCAATCGTCACCTCGTCGCCGACCGAGTACCTTCCGGCGCTGCCCTTTGCCGTCTCCTCGTAGGCCTGCAGGCCGTCGCTGATGAGCTCAGCGCTCCACTCCTCGGCGCTGGCGTGCATGGCGCGCAGGCGCTTCAGGATGCGCAGGTTGGTGACGGGCTGGACGTCGCACGCGATGATGCCGGCGAGGGAGCGGGCCACGGCGCGCGTCTTGGCGTCGGCGGGCACCAGGGTGGCGCCGGCGATCCCGGGGTGCTTCTCGTCGAGGTACTCGATGGCGGCCATGGACTGCCCGATGCGCAGGTCGCCGTCTCGGTGGGCGACGAGCAGGGGCACCGTGCCGGAAGGGTTGAGAGCGCGGTGCGCGTCAGAGGTCTGCTCGCCCTTGAGGAGGTTGACGTAGACGGGCGTGTAGTCGAGGTTCTTGAGGTTGAGCGTGATGCGTAGGCGACCTGAGCATGAGGAGCGGAAGTAGGTGTAGAGTGTATAGTCAGACATGGTGCCAGGGTTTTTTTTTTTTTTCTTCTTTAAGCAAATGTGAGATTTTTCTCAATGGCTTCACAGAGCAAAAAGCAAGAGTTTGCGAGCTCACATGGTGATGAATTGTCTGTTGACTGTTGGAGGCGGGGTGAAGCCGCGATCTCCGTGCCTAGCCGAGCGGTAGTTCCGGCTTATCGGAGCCGATTCCGCTAATCAGTCCCAATCGGGAAATCGCTTCCCGCGCAGAAGTTGAACGCGCCTCTACGGGCGGCAAACAGCCCGATATCAAATCAACAAGTTTCAGTAAACCTAACCCGCATTTGGTATACACAGATTGATCAAGGGTATTCGAGCTTGAAAAAGGGGTTCGGCTTTTGCGATTGAAGCCAGAAGCTAGCGGGTGCAGGGTATAGATCCGCTTACATTCGTTCCGTTGAGATGGACAAGACGGAAAATGGCTAGCCATGGAATATTTGATAGCCGTGTAAGACCAATGCTATAATAGCAGTGCGAAACCGGAAATATTCAGTCTAGGTCTCCGCACGCCACGAATACCGGCAACGGCGTTCTGCAAGCCAAGAGCCTGGGCGCCAAGTGCCAGCTTCCAAGCCCCTACCGGTGATACTCGGATCGAGTGTCTTGGCGCTTGTGCATATCATGAAAATATTTCGTTCACTATATAAAGCTTACTGGACACTTTATCATTACCGTGGTGGCTTTACTTCCAACAACGGATATCATCATAATCCACACTCGCCCAGGGAACCAGATGGGAAAGGGAAACAAACGCGCCAGAGAGTAAAAGTACAAGTGAAAGATGGAGGATATCGTAGAAAGATGTAGTGGTAAGTAAAGTTAACCTGACAGAGGACAAGGGGAGACATATGGAAGTTGTGCGCGTGTTAGATGCTCGTCTTTTCCTTGCAGCATACACTGATACTCGAGTCATTGTACACGAATTTTCCAACTATGACGCCCAAGTTTAGCCAGAATTGTCTTCTTTTACTTCTATTGGATGTACCGATCTGTGTCGGGGACGGTCCATTCGCCTCTTTGTGGCCAGGCCTTGGTAATGCCTATCGATCACTTGAGCAAAGTTGGAATTTTCTTGCGAAATGCTGTATACGAGGACATGACCGCGGATAACTCCTTCTTGCCACACGAATCAGGTAAGCCGGGCCAGCAAAGACGCGTTGCAACGGTTGCATTCGGGTCCAATAGCGTCGACCCTTCCCAGGGGGGGGGGCCTAGGCGCAGCGGCGATGATGCAAGTCACCCAAGCGGAGTAGTGCAATATACCTGATAACCTCCTTCGAGCACGCCATTTTGGCCACCAGCGATGGCCCGACGGCTGAAGGTGCGATGTACCTTAAATAGTTGCAAGGGCCCGGCCTAGAACCTTTGCAAAAGACGGCCAGTCCGCGAAACCGCGGCAGAGGAAATGTGCTCGCGCGAAAGAAGATTGGGCAGTTTGGGATGGGCCAACACTAATTTCAAATATATCGGATATTCCGAGTTCTCGGGGGGGGGCTGATTGTGGCTTCCAAATCACAACTCCGTGGACGGTAGTTGTCCGAATTGAACGTGCCGCCGAGGGCCGTCTTGGCTTTTGACTTGACCGGGCCCGTTTTGCGTTGTCGTTTTGCAATTTGAAATCACTGCACGTCGAGAGTCGAGAAGAGTCGTGATGGCTCGAGCAAGGAAAATCTTGTAGTCACGCGCCAGTACCACCCTACATCGTCAAGCCTAAACTTGGACTTGAATGGCGGGATTCCCGTTTCGACTTTGTTTTCCTCTCTTTTGCCTGGCTGTATGTACACTTGCATGCAGGACTCAACTGTAAATATTCGAGGCCAATACGAAAGTTTGAATAACTGGTACTTGTTACGGAGAGAGAGCAAGACGACGCGCATTCGGTACCAAAAAAGACAATGGTGAGACAATGAGCTGTTGGCGTGCTTTCCCATCATTGTGATGCTCAGCCTCTCAACACAGCACCAGCGCAACGCTTACTATACAACTATTTACATAGCCATGCCGATAATCAAGAACGGAGCGTGACTCCCGTCACCCGCATGGCACCCCGGCCAGCTGAGCAACTAGGCGAGCCCTGATTTCTGCGACCGTCGCTGTAGCAGTCAGGCGGGCAGGCAAGATTGGGTTGCGAGATTTTTTTTTTTTTGGCCCTTCTCAAACCCTCTTGTCGAGCAGGTCGATTGGCTTGCCGGGCCGTCGCCTAGCTGACGTGGGCATGGGCCCCTTTTTCCTCCTTTCTGCACGAGGCCAAGGTGCTTGTGGGTGTGGATGATGCCGTTGCGGCCAGGGCTTAGCTGCCGTGGTTTCAATACATGTTGAGGGAATGTGGGAGCAACAGGCTGCAGATGTAGCCGTGCTGCAAAGCCTCCCCCTCGCTTTTACGAATCCCCCCTTGACTTTTATTCCACGGTGCTCTGTACGGATTAGTTACTTGCTCATTCATGATTCGGGGGATTCTGCCGCCCGTCTTCTTCTCTTTGTCGCAAGTGTCTCGGGCTGATTTTGGTGGCAGCCTGTGGCGTACCTCTAGTTTCACACGTGCTAGCTGGGGAAAGAGTTTCGAGTAATCCGTAGCTTGGAAGACGTTGTTTGGTAGGCGGATGGCGCAACACGGATGCTGATAATACTCGTCCCCCAGATCTCACAAGACTTGAAGAATATCGCAAATCTCTGCGAGGTAGCATGCCGATGCTGCAATATGCAAGTGAAAACTCTCAAGGCGCTGGGACCGAAGTGGGAGCCTCATGTCTGTCTGTCTGTCTGATCCCCCCTCCATCAAGACGGCGATCATCCGACGCCCGCCTCTGGCTCGTGGTTGTGTGGACTGGGCTCGCTGCAAGATGACGGGGAACAAAGGAGGCAAAAAAGTCCACACGTCGCAGACGTATTGGTAATGGTTGCCGGCCGGCCGGCCGTTCTATTATCAGCCTGTCTCTCTCTCTCTGTGCTGCCCTGGATACTTTTTTACCTCTTCCGAAAAGAGGAAAAAAATACAATCAAATAAATCAAACCACCCAGAGGCTAAGCTATTTCCTGACAAGGACAGCTTAAATTGTGGGGTGAAAACGCCATCCGTAGCCATCTATCGATGTTGACGCCATCTTTGATCAATCTTACTCGTTGGCCCATTCCCACTCTCCTTGTCCAGCACCAAGCGTGTTAGAAGAGACCCCCCCCCCCCCCTAAAAATGAAGAAATAAATTACAAAATAAAAAAATTAGTTTGGCCTGCGAGCACGCAATTCAGTGGCTCGGTCGACATCATGACATGGGTTCCAACGCGCCTTTGAGCTGGGGGCAACTGGCCTGGCCTTTTCGTCTTTTCGTACCCCAGAGCAGCGCCCCCCCCCCCCCCCCCCCCCCCCCCTCCGTAACTCCAGCCTTCCAGCCCCAAAAAGTAAAAAGGTCCGGTGTCTGTGCCGTCCTTTCTGGAGGGGATCTGGGTTCGTCGCTTGGCGCGGGCAGAATTCGAGCCAGGAAAGCCACCGAAGAGGCTTGAGAGGAAAATAAAATAATGAAAAGAAAAATAAAATCTAAAATAAAAATAAAAATCTAAAAAATCGGGCGTCTAGCAGCTGGTCCTCCTTTATGCGTCTACGAGGCATGCGGCTGGTCCACACGTGCTCCTCTTCTGTCTTTGCGTGTCTTCGTGTTGCCGTCATGACATTTTTATTTATTATATGAACTTGGTCTTTTCCGGCTTCTCTCTCGTCCAACTTGTTGAAGCTCTTTGTCGCCCTCTGTGAGTTTCTTTGACCCGGCTTTCCCACATTTAGTCTCCATTAGCCCCGACCCCGACAAAAAGACTATTTCGATTTCCAATCTCTTTAATATTTTTTTTTATTTAGTTTCCTTCTCCTTCTTTTCATCTCTATATACCTCGGTCAAAAAAAAAGAAAAAAAAAGAAAAAAAACAAGTTGTGTCAAGGATCCGGCCGAATCAACGCGCCACAACCCCATCACCATGCCTGGCATCAAAGAGCGCCTGCAGCGCGCTTTTGACTCGCAGCATTATGACGCAGACGACGATGTCCCCTCCATCTCCAACGCGGACCTCTTTATTGAGCGCGAGCCCACGGTAGCCGAATTCTTGCGGGAAATCACCCCTACAAGGCAGGCTGTCGGTCGCTACGTCTACAATCTATTTCCCTTTATCCAGTGGATCGGCAAATACAATGTTACTTGGCTGATTGGTGATCTTGTTGCTGGTACGCAGAGTCGAGCACGAACCCAGCGTACACAAGGGCAGAATACTGACAAATTTACAGGCATCACTGTCGGAGCTGTTGTCGTCCCCCAAAGTATGGCCTACGCCCAGCTTGCCCAGCTCCCCGTCGAATTTGGTCTCTACTCGTCCTTTATGGGCGTCTTGATTTACTGGTTCTTTGCCACTTCCAAGGACATCACCATCGGAGTAAGGCTTCTTCCTCCGCATTTGCTTGCTCATTGACCGCCAGCTAACAAGCCTAGCCCGTCGCCGTCATGTCCCAGGTCACCGGTAACATTGTTCTCCATGCCAGAGACGTTCTGCCCAACATTGAAGGCCACATCGTCGCCTCCGCCTTGGCCATCATCTGCGGCGCCATCATTCTCTTCATGGGTTTGGCCCGTCTCGGCTGGATCGTCGAAGTCATTCCCCTGCCTGCC
The DNA here is from genome assembly GCA_038367545.1 of Beauveria asiatica. Lineage (NCBI taxonomy): Eukaryota > Fungi > Ascomycota > Sordariomycetes > Hypocreales > Cordycipitaceae > Beauveria > Beauveria asiatica. The sequence continues at coordinate 7,754 of JAAHCF010000797.1, read as the reverse complement.
ATCTGCGCCTTCATGACTGGTTCCGGAGTCAACATTATCGCCGGCCAGGTGTCCAAGCTCATGGGCATTCCCAGGATCAACACTCGCAATGCTCCTTACCGCGTTATTATTGATACGCTCAAAGGTCTGCCCAAAACCAACATTGATGCCGCGCTGGGCTTGACCTCTCTCGCCATGTTGTACATTATCCGTGGATTCTGCACTTACATGGCCAAGAAGCAGCCACAACGTGCCAAGATGTACTTTTTCATCTCGACCCTTCGCACAGCGTTTGTCATCTTGCTCTATACTGCCATCAGCGCAGCCGTCAACGTTCCCCGCCACAAGAAGAATCTCAAGTTTTCCCTCATCAAGGATGTACCCAGAGGTAAGGGCGGCTCTGCCAATCCAACTAGACCAAGACCAAGAATACTAACCAAAACTAGGTTTCCAGCATGCTCAGGCTCCCACTGTCAACTCGGAAATCATCTCTGCCTTTGCTTCGGAGCTTCCTGCTGCCATTATCGTCATGCTGATTGAGCATATTTCCATTTCCAAGTCCTTCGGTCGAGTCAACAACTACGTCATCGATCCCTCTCAGGAACTCGTCGCTATTGGTGTGAGCAACCTGCTCGGACCTTTCCTCGGAGCTTACCCTGCTACCGGATCCTTTTCCCGCACCGCCATCAAGTCCAAGGCTGGTGTCCGTACGCCATTTGCCGGTGTCATTACTGCCGTTGTTGTCCTCTTGGCTGTCTATGCTTTGACGACCGTCTTCTACTACATTCCCAACGCTGCGCTGGCTGGTGTCATCATCCACGCCGTCGGCGACGTCATTACGCCTCCCAAGGTTATTCTCCAGTTCTGGCGCGTCTCGCCCCTCGAGGTCATCATTTTTCTGGCTGGTGTGTTTGTGACTGTGTTCACTACCATTGAGAATGGTATTTACACGACAGTCTGTATTTCGTTTGCCGTTGTGCTGTGGCGGCTGTTCCTGAGCCGTGGCCGCTTCCTCGGCGTTGCTCGCATTCGTACTGTCATCACCTCTCCCAACGGCTCCGTGGTTGGTCTCGGGTCCGAGGACGGTTTTGCTGGAGACTCGGAAAAGACTGCGCGAACTGGATTCCTGCCACTGGACCATGAGGACGGCTCCAACCCGAGAATTGATCTTCAGCGCCCTTACCCCGGCGTCTACGTCTACCGCTTCGCCGAAGGCTTCAACTACCCCAACGCAACTCGTTACTTGAACCACCTGACGGAGACAATTTTCAAGGAGACTCGCAGGACCGACATTAGTCTTGTTGGCAAGATTGGTGTAAGTATATTGAGTCGTCGCTTGATGTGAAACAAGTCGCTGACGATGCATGACAGGACCGCGCCTGGAACGATCCCACACCGCGCAACGTGGAGAAGGAGCCCGTCGATGACACCAGACCGATTCTCAAGGCCATTGTGCTGGACTTTTCGACTGTAAACAACATTGACGTCACTGCTGCCCAGGCACTGATTGATGTACGCAACCAGCTGGACCGCTACGCCGCGCCTGGCACTGTGGACTGGCACTTTGCAAATGTGGAAAACCGCTGGACGAAGCGGGCGCTCGCGGCTGCTGGATTCGGCTACCGCTCGCCCAAGCCCAAGGTCGGCGAGAACCCTGGACAGTGGAAGACCATCTTCAGCATTGCCGATCTTGGCGGTTCCGACAGCGCGGCCAAGGCTGCGGCTCTCGACGACAAGTCGGGTCGCGGATCCTACGATATTGAGAGCAAAGTAGCTCCAGAGTCTGAGATTTGGCCAGCTTCCGGTTCCGAAAAGGATGTTCCCAAGAACCCTGGTAGTGCTCGTCTTGTTGCCGTTCATGGCCTGAACCGACCATACTTTCACTTTGACCTGCAGGAGGCCGTGGAGGCAGCTGTTGCCAACGCGGACCGGTATGACTGAGCTTGATTGTTTTCATCATTTTCGTCTTGTTTGGGGCATTTTCGTTGCAAGATTTGATTTGATTTGATTTGTTTGGGATATCATCATGTTGTGTGTTTGTTCATCTCTGTCGTTTTTGACTGGAAAGAGTAGGCAAGGAGGCACTCTAGGAAAGCTGAAAGAGTAGGCAAGGGGGCACTCTAGGAAACCGTTTATCAGCATTTTATATTGTAGTTTTCTTTTCAGAGGATATAATTTCATAGACTCGAGTCCGGCATCCACTCTGTCAGCAAAGAAGTTGAATGAGTTTGCACATGAGCCAGGCTAGAGCGGGCCTTTTAGAGAGCAATTCATTCATTTAGCCCTTGATTGGATTCTCTTGTCAGAGAATAGACTTGATTTTATATATTTGAGTGCGACATTGACTTAGTAATAAATGAGAAAGAAACATGCCAAGGCCGCACAGCCTACGTTAGTCAGTCGGCTAGTCACTTAGTTCTAGTAGTTAATCTGTATCGGTACAGTGAGCAAAACTCCAAGTTTCAGTGGAGTGGGCCTGTAAACTACCTTGGTACCTACCTCAGGCTACCTGTATTGTAGCGCGGAAATTTCTGATCAAGACAACGGAACCTCCGGCTCCCTACCGTAACGGGCTACTCTGTGACTAAAGGGTTACTAAGGGGCCGTAGGAGACACTAAAAGAAGTTTGAGTATGTAGCCACGGCGTCCATCAGGTCAAGGTTAAATTACTATGATACAGAATCAAGAATTTCATATTCACGTCGTGGCATCTTAGTAGACTTTTTGTTATAGTCATGACCTCCCGCCCTCAAATAGTAAATAGTAAATAAATACTCCGCAGTGCACGTACCAGCAAGCTGCAGCAACTCGTCATTGTGGCTCTCTTTCCGCCAAGCCACCCACGAATCCACGGCCCACGGATGCCACGCTACCTAGTTACAGTCCGAGCCCCACCTCATCTGCCGTCCCGGTTTTGTCTGCTTTCCATGCTACAAAAAGTCTTGACTTCAGCAACTGCATCCATCTTCGTCCTTTTCTTCCACTCATCCCAAATCGTATCTTGCGCTTCATACCCAAGGTACTGTCACCTCGCTCATAATGGACGACCCAAACGGCCGTCCTCCCTCGGCGGCCGCCACAGAGTTGCAGCACCAGCAGCAACAGCAGCCGCAACCTGCCAATGCTGCCCTGGACGATGCCACGAACCGCAGCGCTCATTCTCCCGGTCCGGCAACGCCCAACGCTACGGAAAACTCGCGCGGCGACTTCTTTGACCCGGCCACCAACTTGCGCCAGCAGCCTTCGCGCCAATCTGTTCGCTCTGCTTCGCAGTTTCCCGGCACCCTCGGGCCCGCTGCCGACTCACGCCCGGCTAGCCGGAACCGCCGACCGAGCATTCGTATTCGACGCGGCTCCAACGCATCGCTCAACACACAAACCTCGGATAATGCCGCCGCCGCCGCCGCTGCTACTGCGGCCTCCTCGTCTGACGCACTCGCCGCCGCTTCATCATCCGCACGTATTGGACGCCCTCGAAGTGCATCACAGCCTTCGCTGGACGCTGCGGCTCGTACTGTCGATGTTGCAAGGCACTCGCGCCGCACCCCCCAGGTTGCCCTGCCGCGACTGACAGAGGAGGGCTCACGCCCGACCATGCAGGAACTTGGCTTGACTGGCAGCCCTCTGTCCCCGACGACCTCTCTCCCCGGAAGCATCGCTCGTCACCGCCCCGAGTCTCTCCGCAACGACCCCAGCCCTTCTCCGCAAAACCCCCGTAGGCGCTTCAGCAGGTTTTGGCCTGGCGGTAACGGCGCTTCCCAGCGCCGGTCGCAGGACACAATGTCTCGAGGATCCACGTTTCAGGATGAAGAGTATGAGGAGCACCTAGTCGATATCTTGGACACCATCGGTAACTTGTCTCGAGTTTGGCCTCACAACGTCGCCCATCTGCTTACATGAGTATAGATCCTGAAATTCAGACACTTTCGACCCTGACCAACATTCAGAATTCCTTATTCGTCCCCGACCTCGGTGGCCTGATTAACAGACGGCCGACATATACTCTGACGCAGCACGACGCAGAACGCATCACCCCTCGGCCCGGAACATCCGAGCGTAGGGCTTCCGTGGCTCGTCAGGAGCCGAGAATAGACGGTATTGCGCCCGACGACACCATTCAAGAATTACCGACCGAGGAGGAAGAGGAAGCAGAAGTACCCACTATACGAAGAAGCGATACCATCACATCACAACTGAGCGACTCCCACTATGCTGCACTACCTCATGGCGTATCACTTGCAAATTGGACACCCGCAGAGAAGTGGGAACTCGACGATCATGTTCGCCACATGTTGCACTCTCGACGATCCAAGTTCAAGCGAATGATGAAGGGTTTCGGTCAATATGTGCGCCGGCCCCTTGGTTTCTTGGTCACTTTCTACGCTACGTGCATTACTGCCTTTGGCTTGGCCTGGGTTCTCTTCTTGATTGGCTGGATATACGTCGGCGACAAACAGGAATACACTCTTCACATCATTGACAGTGTATTGGTTGCGCTCTTCTTGGTCGTCGGTGGTGGCATGGCTCCCTTTCGTGCCATGGACACCTATCATCTGGCCTTTGTTGTCCATTACTGGCGCAAGGTAAAAAAGGCAAGACTCAAAAAGGGAGACATTGAGGCAGTTGATCGAAGCGAGTCGTCCAACGCCTCTGGTGCTTCAGCAACAGATGCCACCAACAAGGAGCCGTCGGTGCCTAATCAAGTTGAACAGGCTGGACAGGAGCAGACGCCCGTGTCTCGCGCACTGAGCCAGCAGCCAAAGGATTCAGAGGCTGATTTCGAAGAGGACGAGGAGGAGGACTTGTACCCGCTCACGCCCAAGCAGCAGAAGCGCTTCTTGCATCACCGCCAGAAGCTGGTCAAGTCGCACAGCTTCTACAAGCCCCACGAAACTTTTACTCACTACAAATTTCCGCTCAGCTTGCTGATTACCGTCATTCTTTTGCTTGATGCGCATTCCTGTCTTCAAATTTCCTTGAGCTCGACCACGTGGGGTATTGATTACCACCATCGCAACCCGGCCATCACGACGACCATTCTGTGCGTCAGCATCACGACCAACATTGTGGCCGGTCTAGTCATTATGAGAGGCGACAGGAAGACGCGCAAGAAGGATGTGGTGCAACTGAAGGACCGTCAAGAACTGACGTGTGATGCCTTGAAGAAGCTGGAAGAGAAGAAGAAGAAGAGGCAGGAGAAGCAAGAGGAACAAGATAGGCCCCATATTCTCAGCAAGTAATTGACCGCCGCACGTCCATGGAGGGACCCCTTTGATCTTGTGAAGAAAAGAGAGCAGCAGGCGCTGCGATGGCGAAGGCCTTGAGGCCCCCACGCGGAATATTGAATGTGAGAAGGGCAGAAGTTCAACTTTTTTGAGCGGCATGGTGCATTCTATTGCGTGGCATATCTTTTAGTTACTTTAATCACATTGAGAGAGGAACAAGGCTGGTATTGCCGCGAAAACGATAAGGGTCCTCGTTTATTTCTTTATTTTTGGTCAAGAGATTTGCAGCTAGCTCATAGACCATAGCGAATGATGTATTTTCGAAAATAGTAATCATTCTCGCAAACACACTGAGTGTACACCACCAACAGTCTTGACCACGCGATGGCGGCTGTCGTGCAGCGTCGCGGCCATTGTACCAGCTGATCCAATTCCTGGACGCCCCACCTGCCCAGCCAAGCCCGTGAGCCTGGATCGACACGTAGATTTCCAATCCCTGGTCTTTACATCACCTCAGCCCAAGCCTCACCGCACAATCGGGCAACCAACCCTTCCCTGCATTCTCGAAGCGTTGATTGGATTCTTGGTACGACTTGAGTTTGAGCAGTTGCCAACTTTGGCGTGAAGCCCGATGGACGACGACACCGCTGAAGCCATGGCCGCGGCCATGGGATTCTCCTCGTTTGGTGCCCAAAATCCTCCGAGCAGAAAGCGCAAATACAACCCCAACAACGACGCTGTCGTTTCCATTGACAAGCCTCAGCGTCACGGAACCGGCGCAAACTCTGCACCAGTGGGGGAACGCCGGGCACCCCCTGTCAATGCGGACGAGATTGCCCTGGACGATGAAGTCGACAACGACGACGATGACGACGGCGCAAACAATAACGGCGAGGCTGTCGCTGTGGGAGAAGCCGCAAGTGCCTCCACCGATGCTGCTGGCGGCTTCGCGCATGGTATCGGCGCCGGAATCGCCGGTCTGCCCCAGCGCCCAGCCCCTGCCCGTGGCGGCTTTGCTGGCAATCAGCAGCGGCGGGGCGGTGCGCCGCGACAAGCTTCAGGCGGCCATCATGGCATGAACAAGCTGTGGTACGAGGATTATTACGACCATTTCTCGAATGAGAATCCTTGGGCGAAGCTCGAAGAGGCGGCTGGCCTGCAACCGATCTCGACATGGTTCCCGGTTCACACGAGCAAGGAAGAGGTTCCCCAAGCGCGAGCGGCTTGAGACGTTTATTTTGAGCTGGAAACAGCACAGGATCAGAGCCGTTGTCCATTGTCTGCGTCGTCATTATTCTTCAATTCATCTGTGCTGTCAGCGTCGCAATCCCATCACGTGATGCAATCCGTCTGTCGGCATTGACGATGTTCTTCATCGGCCAGACCAGCATATGATTGGAGGAGCTGCTACTGCTTCCGGTATACACACTGCCACATACCCTTGGCAGGACGGAACCCGCCGCTCAACTCTGGCTACGGGGGGCGTGTAGCATGGAGAGACGGATAGTGGCTGGCAGCTTTGCTACGGGGTGCTTTGCCGTCATTGGACCGAGATCAAGGAAGCAAAGGCTATTATGTGCTATGCAAGGTACAGATACAGAGCCTCCCGTCGAGCCAAACACCAGCTATCCATCCCGAATAGGAAAAGCGCACTGCAAAGAGAAGAATGGTCCTCCACCCTGGCTCGCCGGCCCCTGTGCCCCCCCTCCCCCTCTTGTCTGCGTCTCTGACTTGCAGTAAACCCTGCCAAGTGCCTGCGCAGCGTTGAAGCAGCTTCAACACTGTCAGAGGAAGATGCTCTTGGAATCAATTGAGTCGAGGTGGCTTCACCAGTGTCAGCGGTTCTAGCTGTCTCTGGGGAAAGCTGGCTTACGTGCACGAGCCCGCTTGGGGGTGTCGGATGGCATCGGGGCCGAATCGCCAGAGGCCATGACACTGGCCACAGCACCCCACAGCCTTGCAAGCGGCCCGCAAGTGGGATATGCTGGCGGCAGACCCCTGGCCGTTCGGCTGGAGCCGATAAAGCAGCAAGAGATGGCGCGCCTACATGGCTGCACGATTGCCGCGGGGCGCGCTCCGAATTTGACGTCACGTCTCTGCTCAACGGCCTCGTGGAGATGAGAATTTTTTATACTTGTAAAATTTTGTCGAGATTTTCCAGACTGTTTTCATTGGCGTGTACGAATTATGTGCCAAATTTCAAACTCGATTTTTTTGAATCGTGTGATGGATGTGTGCCGATTTTCCGTCCCGTCGTAACATTGTGAAATCAAGACGCCGCTGCGATTCCGAATACATGAAATAAAGGCATGAAGAAGCAGATTAGAAAGAAAAAGAGGCCGAAACGCCGCAAAAGAAGTCGTCAGGTAAATGGTAAATGCGTCTCCTAGCATTCGGGAGACGGAAATCTGGCACGGGCCTTGGCATACTCTTTCGGGTGCATGCGCGAAACTTTGGCGTTGAGCGTTCTGCGAATTTTCAAGTTAGCCTCGCCTCGGAAAAAAAAAAAATACAAAGAAATAAAATACAAAAACTAGGATAAATAGGTGG
>JAAHCF010000796.1:0-15823 GCA_038367545.1 Beauveria asiatica | reverse complement strand
AAATAAAAAATTTATATTAATATAATAAAAATTAATAAAAAATAAATTTATTAATATTATTTTAAATAAAAATACTTTTTTAATATTTATAATCTTATAAATATAAATACTTTAATATATCTTTATATATATAACTTAATTATATATATATTTTTTTTTAAATTAAAAAATAAATATTTTATTTTATTTTAATTATTATATTAATTTTAAAATAAATAACTTATTTAAAAATTTATTATTTTATAAACTTTAAAAGTATTAAAACTAAAATTTATAAAATAAATAATAACTTTATAAAAAGTATTTAAATTAAAACTAGTTTTTAAACTTTAAAAATAAAAAAAATAAACTTTATTTAATAATATTTATTAAAAAATTAAAAAAAACTAATATTTAAAGTTAAATTTAATAATTTTAAAGCTATTATTATTATTATTATTAAATTATACTAATTAGACTTATATATTTATTTAGTCTTATTATTAATTATAAGTAAAGGAAAAACTAAAGTTTTTAGAGGAAAACCTTTATCTCTTTATATACCTTTAATTTTATATTAGCTTCTAGTAAGAGTCTATAAGGCCCCTCTTCTTAATTAAGTTTCTTAAGGAGATAGCTATTTAGCTTATAGGTTATAAGTTTTCTTAGGTTTAATTTAAGATTATATTTATATATTAGTATTTATAACTTTTAATTATTATTATTATCTTAAGAGTATAGGGGGGGCTAATTTTTATCTCTTTAGCTAATTTAATTAATTTAGCTAGTTAATACCTAAAAGGGGAAAGGGTATTATAATTGTTACTAAGGGAGAAAGCGGCTAAAACACATAAAGCATCTACTACTACCTATAAAGCTATCTAACTAGTTTATAACACTAACGAAAATATAGTCCCTCTAAGGGTATATATATATATAAAGTATTTATTAACTCTTAATTAGGAGGTTAATATTATAAAAAATATATAGTATTAAATAAGGGCTTAAATAATTAGTAGTATTATTATTTACTAAATTATTAAAGGTATTATATTAGGTAAAGATATTATTAGAGATTATAGAAAGACCTTATAAGGCTCTAAATTATAAGGTAAATAATAGAAATTAAATATAAAAAAGGTAAAAAAGTTATTCCTTAAAACTATAAAAGGATATTATCTTTTTATACTACTCCTTATAAGTAAGCCCTAGAGGTAGTTAAAACTAACTAATATAATCCTCTCTATATAATAAGAAAAAAAAATAAATAGCTATAGAATAATAATAAGTCTTATATAAATAAATCCCCTTATACTTCTAACTTAAAATAAATACTAAATACCTAGTAATAAAGATAAATAATAAATATTTCCTCTTAAACCTATACTCTAATTAATCTATTCCTCCTTAGCTCTTAGTAGAGCTTATAAGCTAATCTAACTCTACTTTAGTACTTAATTCCTCCTTTACCTTTATAGCTTTATCTCTAGTAACTTCTTTATTAGAGGTAGTTTCCTTAGTAGTAGCTTAGCTATTAATATTAGCTATTTTAATTATAGCCTAATTATTAATAGTAGCTATCTTAATAGTAGCCTAGTTACTAGTAATAGCTTACTCCTTAGTAGTAGCTTTCTTAATAGTTACTTATAACTTTATAGCTTTCTTAAGCTTCTTAGTATACTTAATTAACTATTCCTTAGTAATTTATAAGGCTTTCTTTATATTAGTAGCCTTAGAATCTACTTAAGCCTCTAGTTATAATACTAGAGTCCTAGTTAAGGATAAGTATATAGTTTAGTATATAATAATAGCTTTATAAACTCTAGCCTATATACTAGTAGTAACTAACTTATTTAAGATAAAGGGGATTAAGGATCCTCTTAGGGTAGTCTTATATAAAGCCTTTACTAGTTACTCTAGTACTATATCTCTTAGTGGCTAGATAGTCCTAATAAGTATAGTCTTTAATAAGCTTATCTTCCTTCTACTTAGTTAAAGCGCCTTAATATATTTAGTATAAGGTAAAGTCTATTTTCCCTAGTTCTAAAGCTAATATATATACTAGGGGCGTAATAAAGAGTTATTAATACTAAGGCTTAGGTTAGATATATTATTAGCTAGTTTTAGGCTATTTACTTATATAAGCTATTTAAGAACTAACTTATCTTAATTATTAATAATACTTAGAGCTTATTTATCCTCTTTAGCTTCTTAGCCTATAGCTAAGGCTTTCCTAATTATCTCCTTAAGATCCTTTAGGATTAGTAACCCTTATATAATCTAGGCTTCTCTTAACTAGTAAATAGCCTAATCTTTTATAGTAAAGGCTTATTATAAGGTTATAAAATATTAAAAAACTTAAGATATTATTAATAAGGTAAACTCTTAAGAGGCTAAGAAAAGTTATTAATAGGTGCTTAGTATCTTAGTAGCTATAGATTCTTTACTTAGTAGCTACTTTAGCTTCTAATCTAGAGGTCCTATCTTCCTTAACTAGGCTAAGGGGCTCTTAGGGGTCTTAAGGCTTATAGGGTTTACTAACTTAAAACTCTATCTACTTTAGTTAGTACTTTATATAGCTATAAAGCCTTATATAAAACCTAGGTCTACTATCTAGTTATTAAAGCTAGTAGATCTATATCTTAAATATATAGCTCTTTTATTCTATAACTAGTCTTAACCTAGGAGACCTTTTATATTACTAGGTCTCTCCCTTAGGGGCGTCTAAGGGTTAGTATAACTTAAATATTTACTTATATTTATAATATTAGAGAATAAAATACTCTTTATTCCCTTAAGATAAGTAAATATAAACTCCTAAAAGCCTCTAATAAACCTTAGATTTAATAGAGAATAGTACTATTCTTCTTAATTATTTATAAGGAATATACTAATCTAATCCTTTAAGAGCTTCTTACCTATCTTATATAAAGCTAAACTATTAAATATAAACTACTTAGTTAGCTTTACCTTATAAAGTTTATTTAGGGTATTACTAATAAATCTAAGCTAGTAAGTTTATAAGAGTAGCTTTTTAATTCTTAACTTATTAGCTAGTATATAATATAAAATATTTACTTAGAAATTTTTATTTAAGACTTAAGTTAAGTATAGTCTATCCTAATCTATCTAGTATAGCTTAAAGAGGTCTAGATTATAATCTTCTTATATATTAGCCTATATAAGACTATCTATAAATAGTTTTATTAGCTTATTTAACTATTTCTTTTCTTATATCTTACTTATTAGCTTTAATAAGGTATTACTAGTATAGCCTTATAGTAATAATATAATATTATAGATTCCTAAGTAACTATAGGATTACTTATTTCCTTAATTACTAATATTAGGAGTAAATATAAGGAAACTATAAAAGAGTTATATATTAGTAAGCTATTAGTAAAATATTAAGGCTATAGCTTTTATCTTTATATATCTCCTATCTAGGATAGAGTTAAAGATCTATAAAACTCCTAATCTCCTATTAAATACTATAATAACCTAGTATCTTCCTTTATAAAGGCTCTAATAATCTATAAAATTAGCTAAGCTAACCTAGAACCTATAGCCTAGTAGACCCTACCTATAATATAGTCTATCCTTAATTAAGCCTCTAAAGGGTAATATTTCTTTTATAAATATCTAACTATATTCTATCTTATCCTTAGGTATATTAAGCTTATATATAAATAGTTAAAGATAGCCTTTAATTAGAAATTTAGTAAAGATAACTATAATAACTTCTTCTAGTCCTTAGATAATAATCCTTAATATAGCTAAAAGTAAGGTGCCTTTAGCCTATTTATACTTTAAGAGTATACTATAAAGCCTAAAGTATAATATAAGATAGTCTTTCTAGGCTTTCTCTTTAATTATAAAGTAGTCTAGTATATAATAAAAGCTTTTTTAAATATCTTAAAGGAGAGGATCTTCTTAATTAAAGGACTAGATAGGTTCTTCTTTTAGCTAAGTAGATCTTAGATAAAAGATTAGTAAGTATTATAAGTAGGATTTAGTAATAAGTAAGTTAACTTACTCTTTTTCTTTAAGAAAGTAATATAGATAATTACTACCTTTTCTTTTAATTTTAAGATAAAATAATATAGCTATTTTAATAAAGAATAAAAATAAAAAAGAAAATAATAATAAGAATATTTATATAATAAAGTAGAATATTAGAAATTAGGTAAGTACTTTTTAGTATATAAAAGAGAAAAGAAAATAGGTATAATAAAGTAGTAAGCTATAGATTAGGCTATAAAGTATAAAAAAAATAAAAATAAAGTATATAAAAATAAATTCCTTACTTAATTAATAAGAATAGAAAAGGTCTTAAGAATATTAGGGTAATAATAGACTTTAGAGGTTATAGCCTTTAAGGCTAAGATTAAGAGCTTAGAGGGGTAAGGTAGAATATAAAGAGCTTTAGAGGGATAAAGGAGGAAAAAAAAAGAAGAGAGAAGAGGATTTAAAAAATAAGGTTTATATAAGTACCTTAATTACTAGTTAACCTAGTAACTTAAGTATATAGGGCTACTAGTCTATACTAGCTAGTAGCTTTATTATAATAAATATATATAAGATTATTATATATTCTTAATAGCTAGAATAGCTAATATACTCCTCCTCCTATACCTTCTCTTCCTTAATAATTTCCTCCTCTTTTTCTTCTTTTTCTTCTTTTTATCCTCCTAATTAACTTACCTAGTAGGTCCTCTTATATCCTTAATTACCTTAACACCTCCTTACTTAATTATCTCCTAGGTCCCTTAATTAAATTTAAGACCCTTAAAATACTTAACTAAAAGCTTCTTAATATTTATACTCTTTTTAATACTATATCTAATATAATAGACTTTTATAATTATTATTACTTATAGTAAATAGTAAATAATAACTATTATTATAATAAGCTTTAAGTTCTTTATATAAGTATTTTATAACCCTTAATCTCTTATATAGTTAATAATCTAGGCTATAAAAGACCTTATTCTCTTTATTATAAGTAGTAAAGGTTATAATATATATAAGACTTTACTCTACCTTAAGCTTATATTTTACCTAGCTATACTAAAAAACTAGGTATTAATAACCTACTTCTAGAAGGATTTTTATTTATTTAATTAGGTTTTTTAGAGGATAATTACTAAAGATACTCTTCTTTCTAAGGTATAAAGTATATACCTCCTTACTAAGACTAGAACTCTCTTAGGCCCTATCCTTAGATTAGTATCTAATTATATTAATAAGTAAAAGGTACTCCTAATCTAGATATATAGCTATTAAAACTCTTAATTTTACTCTTATTACTTAACTACCTTTATATTAAATATTACCTTAGGGTATTCTTATATTCTATACCTTTTTTAGAATTATATCTTTATTTTAGGTATTCTTAGTAGATTATATAAAAACTATATTTAGTAAATTATTAGTTAATAATATAACTAGTAGCTTTACTTAGAGTACTAAAAGCTTTTAGAGGGTTAAGATAATAGTAAATATAGTTTAGATAGAAATTAGGTTACTAGTATCTAGCTAATTCCTCTTTATCCTATCTAACTAGATTAATAATCTACTCTCTAAATTTACTATTAGTTATTCTTAGAGACTATAGATAGGCTAAGAATTATTAAGTAATAATAAAAGCTTCCCCTTAATAGACTAAGTATAACTTTATATAAATAGAAAAATAAAAATAAAATATAAAGAACTAGCTATTTTATTTATAATTAAGGGCTATTATTATATACTTTCTTTTAATAATAATAATTAATACTTTTAGTTTTATCTTTCTATTTTACTACTATCTTTCTTATAAGTTTTTTTATAAAAGCTAGAAACTTATAGATTAGACTATAGTTTTATACTAATTAGTATCTTTACTTTATATTATAGGTATATTTATAATAAGTCCTCTTTACTTAAAGCTAGTTCCTTATAGCCTTTCTTATAGCCTTCTATATTATAAATTATAATATTATAATTTATTATTTTATAATTTATTTAGATTAAGAGTTCCTTCTTTCTCTTCTAAGATATACTTACTATTTTTACTATTATTTTTAGAGTTATCCTCTAAGAAATTAGTCTAATTATCCTCCTCCTTATAAAACTACTACCCCGCTTTATCCTTCTAAAATACCTTTAGCTAATTAGTAATATATATTTTAGGTAAGTTAATTTTATCTAGGGTTATAAAATAATATACTTTTATCCTCTTATTATATCTTATTACTTTATAAAGACCTTATTAATATAATTTTACCTTTATATCTTAAAATAAGTTATTATTCTAAACTATATTATATACTAATACTAGTATACTTACTAGTATAAGGCTTTTTTATAGTTAGAACTTATTTTATTAATCTATTTAGGCTACTAATTACTTTTAGAAGTTAAGGACTTTTTTATATACTATTTTAATATCTTTATAGTACTTTAAGAAGACCCTTACCCTAGCTTTAAATAAAGAGTATTTATCTTAAATATTATCCTAACTTATTAACCTTTAGGTTAAGACTATTAACTATATTAATAAGATTAGGTATTAACTAAATAGTAGTTAGTAAGGGGACCTTCTATATAACGCCCTTACTAAAGTCTAGTCTATAAGTAGAACTATATCTAGTAAGTATTACTAGGCTATTATTCTAGGCCTAATTATCTTAGTTATAATAGATATTATACTATAATACCTTACTTTTACTATTTTATTTACCCTTAGATTATATTTTAAGATTATTATATATTTATAACCCTACTTATATAGTATAGTTAGAAATTTACCTTTAAATTCTAATCTATTATTAATAACTACTTTTATAAATATACTATACCTACCTAATAATTTCTTAATAAATCTAAATATAGTAGCTAAATTATAGTTCTTAATAGGTATTACTTTTACCTAGCTAGTAAGATTATACCTAACTTCTATAAGAAATTTATATTCTTAATTATTAGGTATATATTATAAATTAAAGTATACTTTCTTTATAAGTTATATAGACTTTATATATTATATAGTCTCTCTCTTATATATAACTACTTACTTTTAGTATAGTTTATAGGTCTAGATAATAGCCTATATATCTTTATTTATTTTTAGCTAGTAATATTAGGCTTTAATCTATTTACTTATAATCTAAGATCCTTTATACCTAAAGGAATTATATACCTCTTTAATTATTATTTTTCTAGCTTTTATATTATTAACTAGTAAAAGTAGCTTAGGCCTCTTTAAAACTTTCTAATATAAGCTCCTTTTATAAAGAAAATACTAATTTATATTATTTTTAAACTTATACTTCTAATTAAGAGCTAACCCTTCTAGATACTAAGCTACTATTAAAAATGCTATTATTAATTAACTCTTATTATTATATCCTAATCTAAGAAGTAAGGTATTATTATATATAGAATTTAGTATTAGGTTAATAAACTCCTCTAGATCTCCTTTATACTTTACTTTTAGAAGGTTAAATAGTCTTACTAGTTTTTAAGATAAGGTATTTACTATTAAATTCTTTTTACTAAATATATATAAAACTATAAAGTTAAATAGCTAAATATAGCTTAATTACCTTATAATTAGTACTCTTATAATATTATTTATTTTATTATTAATTTATTATTTTAAGACTAATATATTTATTTTTAAAATAAAATTAATATTATAAATATAATTATATAATTATTAGAATATATATAATAATCCTTTAGCTTTATATTTTATTTAATTATATTTTACCTTTATAGTAGTTTAAATACTACTCTTAAACTATATAAATATTCTCCTCTCTTTAATTATTTATATTAATACTACCCTTTACTTAAATAAAAAAGTATTTACCTAAAAAATAATTACTTTTATACTTTATTTATAGCTTAAGGTAATTAGGATTAGGGCTATAGTAAGCCTCTTTTTTAACTCTTCTATTACCTTTACTTATAATCCTCTTTACTTAAAATCTATATCTTTCCTTAAGAGTTATATTAAAGGTTCTATAATACTTAAATAGCCCTTAATTATAGGTTTATAACTAGCTATTATACCTAAAAAGCTATATACTTTCTTAATATTATAATACTTTTTCTACTCTTAAATCTTTAAGATCTTATATTTAGTAAAACTATAATTAAATATTTTATAAAAGAACCTTATAATTACTACTCTCTTTTAATACTAATAGCTCTTCTTATTAGAAATTATATAGTTTACTAATTTAATATTAACTAAGACCTTATTAAGGTTTTAGATATACTCTATTATATAATATCTAATCCTTAAAAGTACCTCTTTATTATTATATATACTATTAGAGCTTTATATAATAATATTATCTAAGTAAAGATAGTAGATCTTTAGTATAAGCTTTATTAGTATTTATATTATTATATATATAAACTATATAATAGAGTTAGTAGCTCCTTAGGGAAGTATATATATTCTTAATAAGTTAATAGGGCTAGGGAAAGTTATTAAATCTTAACTTCTAAGGGCTAAAGGTACTTAATTATAACTAAAAAAAAAATCTAATAATAATAAAATCTTATATATTATAAAGTCTTTAATAATCTCTTTATAAATTAAAGGGATATTTATATTTTTAACTAATACTATATTAATATATATTATTAAGTTAATTAGTTATAAACCTCTATTTAGCTTAATAACTAAGAATATTAAATTCTTATAAGGGCTATAGCTTTCTTCTAAGACACTTACTTTTAGCCTTATTTTAAGTAACTAAATAAACTTTAGTAAAATTCCCTTTAGAATTAGGATTAATTTTACTTACTAGGGCTTATAATTAATAACTTTTAGCTCTTATAAAGGTACTATATTAAGATTAAGTTATTTACTCTCTTTAAAGGTCTAGGCTAAAGTAACTTCTTTATTATAAAGTATTATAAGAAATATTTTTTATTTATTTTTTATTAAATTACTAATTTATTCCTTAATACTTTATAGCCTTTTTTTATATATCTAAGAGCCTTTTTTAATCTTTAAGAATTTACTTATTAAAAAGTTAGTATATTCTTAAATAGTCTTTACCTCCTTCTTTACTTCTTTTTACTTCTTCTCCTTTTACTTTAGATTACCTTCTAGTATAAAGCTATTAAATATATCTAGTAGTTTTACTTTTACCCCTTTCTTTTTATAAAGAGTAAAGACTTTAATCTTATTTTTTAGTTATCTTTATAAATTTATTATTATATTTTCTTTATTTATTATAACTTTTTCTTTTATAGTAATCTAATATAGGGTCTTCTTAACCTCTACCCTATTATCCTCTCTTAATCTAAAAATTATATCCCTTTCTTTAAACTCTCCCTTTAATATATCCTCTTTTTATATAAACTCTTAATTAATAATTATAGTCTATATTTATAATAGCTATTATTTAGACTTAAGTAATTTACTAATAGCCTCTTAGGCTATTA
Organism: Beauveria asiatica; assembly: GCA_038367545.1. Classification (NCBI taxonomy): domain Eukaryota; kingdom Fungi; phylum Ascomycota; class Sordariomycetes; order Hypocreales; family Cordycipitaceae; genus Beauveria; species Beauveria asiatica. The sequence continues at coordinate 6,391 of JAAHCF010000796.1, read as the reverse complement.
GTCCTACTATAAGAGTTATTACTTTAATATTATTAAACTATACTTATAACTTTATACTCTCCTAATCTTTAAGATACTTAAATATAACTTAAGTAAATTAGATAAAAGATATTCTTAGAATAAAGTCTATAAATACTAGTTTATTAGTTATATAAATTCTTTATTAAATAAAGGTATTCTTAAAATATAATTATAATAGTATAGATCTAGTTATAATTATATATTTATTAGAGTAGGATATAAATATAACTTATTAGGGTTTTATAGTAACCTTATACTTAGTAACTAGCTCCTAGCTTATAATATTTCCTTCTATACTAGAATCTACTAGTGCCTTTATTAGTAGGTATTTAGGGGTATTTACCTTAATATAGATAAAGGGTAAGGACTATTAAGTAATTATAATATACCTAGTATTAAAGATATAATATATATATATACTTTTTTACTTAACCTCTTAATTAATAATCCCTTTATTACCTAGACTAGTAATTAGAGGTCTTATACTTATAAAGATAATTTTTATATTTACTAGTCCTCTTACTTTATCTATAATTACTAAATACTCTCCTCTTTTTACTAGGGTAAACTATTTATACTCCTATTTTTAAGTAATATACTTTCTAATTAAGACTATATTAATATTTATTATTAATATAATATTATAGAAGGTATTCTTAGTAGCTACTTACTCTTTAATATATAAGATAGTAATAACTAGTCTTTTCTTAGCCTTAAAGCTTAAGAGAATAGCTAAGATTACTTTTATTTTCTAAATCCCTTTTATTATATTTAAAACCCTTTAAGTAAATAAGTATCTAATTTCTAGGTTATATTATATAACTTCCTTTACTATTCTACTTATCTTTTTTAATATAATATTATTTATAACTTACTATTATAGATTACTAATACTAAATTTAACCTTATTTTTTAAGTTCTCCTCTTTACTAGGAGAAGTGCTTACCTTTTATATAACTATAAATCCTAGGTTCTAGGGCTTAGTAAGTAGGTTATCCTTTTTTAATAAATTATTAGATATTTAAAATTACTTCTTAGAATATAGTTTAATATTTACTATATTAGTAATTAAGGGTTCTAGCTAGTTATTATTATTAAGATAGATAATATTAGCTTTAAGACTACTAGACTTAGCCTTAGGTACTAGCTTTCTCTAACCCTCTAGTAGGCGTTATTAGGTAAAGTCTACTTCCTCTTATTCTTAAGGTCTAAGGACTAGTTCTAATTTTAACCCTCCTTATAAGGTTAATACCTACTTTATAAACTTAGAGCCTAGCACTTTTAAGGCCTATAAGATAATAAGCTTCTAAATAGGCTATTTACCCTAGAACTAGTATAATAACTAAGGTAAAATAAGGTACTTATTCCTTAATTTAAAAGAGAAAGTATATATAGTTAAATTATATATATAAAAGTATACTAAGGCGTCTATATTTATAAGGTTATAGATATTAGGAAAGTGTTCTTACTTAAAGTAGTACTAGTAGACTTACTCCTTATTAGTCTTTATTATATTAATATAAACCTCCTATTTTTTAGTATTCTAATCCTCTTCTATCTCTATACTATTAATTATTACTAGAGTCTTATCCTTTTCTCTAAGTATCTTATTACCTTACTAAATAAGAGCTTACTAATTATTATCTTATTTCCTAAAGATATAGATTATTAAGTCTTTTATCTTTCTTAAAATATTATTCTATTTAAGTAAGTTAATAGTAGGTTTAATATCTTACTTAAAGATAAGTCTTATATCTTTAACTTTCTCTAAAGGTTCTCCCTTTACCCTTATTAAAACCTTCTAATTAGTAGCTTTCTTATACTTTTTATCTTATATAAATTAGATTTAGTCCCTAATAAAGTAAAAGATTTTTTAGTATACTTCCTTATATATTAGTTTATTAAAATAAATAGTATTAATATTATATTATTCTATTATACTATACTAGATAGTTAATAGTATTACTAACTATAAATATCTTAACTACTTACTAAATATAAAAAGCCTTTTATCTAGTAATTTATAAAGATATTTATACTTAATAAGCTATTTACTAATAATATAATAATTATTAGTAAATAACTACTTATTATATCTTAATAATCTAATCTAAAAACTATACTACTCCTTAGTATTATACTTAAAGTAGTACTTAGTTAAATACTTCTTAGCCTCTTTTTAATTATATTAAAATATAATTAACTTAACCTCTTTTATTAAATAAGGCTAAGTTATATTTATTAGCTTATTAAGTTAATATATATTTAAGATTCTCTTTATATTTATTTATTTATTAAACTTCCTTAAAAACTTTATAGTATTATTTCTAATAAACTTTTCCTTAAAAATAGCCTTTAGCTAAATTTAAGTATAAATTAAAGTTATTAAAAGATCCTTATTATTTACTAAGTTAAGGAAATTTAAGTTAAGATTTATAAAGTCCTTATTTATAACTTTCCTTATTACTCCTCCTCTTATAATATACTCTCTTACCTTCTTTCCTTTTACTAGGGTCCTCCTCTTCCCTCCTTTCTCTTAACTATTAATTCTTATATCCTTAAGATCTTAGTCTTTAGTTATATTAGTTAAGTTATTACTAAGAGTAGTTAAGTCCCTTATTATAGTAAAAGACTCCTTTTTATAATTCTTTAATACTTTTATATTATTAGATAGTATAAATAATATTATAATTAGGAGTTTTAAGGTATAGAATAGTTAAAATAGTATAGAGTAAGGGTAATATCTCTTTAAAAGATTAAATAGCTTTTAATTAACTTACTATTTACTAAAGAAGGGAGGGGATTTATCTATTATAAATATTATAATATCTCCTTTTCCTTTATTATAGTTACTAGGTCTATAATCTTCTACTTTTAATTATTTTTATTAGGCTTTACCTTAATCCTTATCTTTTATTTATTCTTAGTATTCTTCTCTAACTAGGGTATTTCTATAAGCTATTTACCTAGTATTTTAATATTATAAGGTAATATAGATATTATCTAGATTAGGGGTATTTAAATACCTTAGAAGAGTTTTTTAAAGAACCTAAGCTAAGAGTAGTCTATCCTCTAGAAGGTATAATAGCCTAAGATATATTATATTTAGCTTTTTAGAGACTAAGCCCTTTTTAGCCTATTAATCTTATATTCCTTAGCTTTTTATTCTTCTTTAGTTAAGTATACTTTAATCCTTATCCTAGTTCCTTATTTACTTAACTTATACTTTATTTCCCTAAATATAAACTTTATCTATAAACTATCTACCTAGTACTCTTATATTATAAGATAATTTAACTATATTCCTAATTATAGTACTTTAACTATATTAATAGCGTTTTACTTAACTAGATTAAGAGTAAATCCTCTATAAGTAGTATTATAGTTATATAATTATTTACTTTCCTCTATAATAAGCTAAACTCCCTTTTATAAGTACTAATCTTATAATTACTAGCCCTAGTACTTCCTTAGTAAGAAACTACTTTAATCTTTATCTATCCTTATAATATTCTATTTATAGTTCTTCTCTTAATCTAGGATATAATTATAGGTTATTTACTTACTATTTCTTTATCTATATCTTAGTTTAGTAATTAAACCTTCTTATAATTATAAAGCCTAATAACTATTATAACTTAAGATAAACTATCCTTAAATCCTTATATTTTTATTAAGCTTATTAACTCCCTTAATAGCTTTTCTTCTAAGCTCTTATTATAATAGTTCTTTAGTACTCTTAGCTAATAATTAGGGGTATCTTAACTATTAACTAAGGTTTCTCTTTACTATAATCTTTATTATAATTATTATTAAAGGAGAAAGTAGTTAAAATATATAAAGTATTTATTATTACTTATAAGGCTATTTAACTAGTTTATAATACTAATAAAAATATAGTCTCTTTAAGGGTATATATATATATAAAGTATTTATTAACTCTTAATTAGGAGGTTAATATTATAGAAAATATATAGTATTAAATAAGGGCTTAAATAATTAGTAGTATTATTACTTACTAAATTATTAAAGGTATTATATTAAGTAAAGATATTATTAGAGACTATAAAAAGACCTTATAAGGCTTTAGATTATAAGGTAAATAATAGAAATTAAATATAAAAAAGGCGAAAAAGTTATTCCTTAAAACTATAGAAGGACATTATCCTTTTATACTACTCCTCGTAGGTAAGCCCTAGAGGTAGTCGAAACCGACCGATATAGTATTCTTTTAAGGTTAAGCTATCTCCTAACTAAGGCCTTTTTATTTTTAAAGTAAGTTAGTGAATATTTTTTTTTCTTTATATATTTATTATTATTATATTTATATTTATTATTATTTTATAAATAATATATAAGTATATTTAGTATTTTATAAATTAAAGTTATATTAAGATCTTATTAGTTATTATTTTATTTTAATTTATTAGTAATATAATTAACTTAATAATTACTTATTTAATTTTTCTTAGCTAATTTATTATTATTAGTAACTAACTAGTAAAGATAAAAGAGGCTTAAATCCTTAATTTTTAGCTTCTTTTCTTTTTTTTAATAACTATAATTATTATATATCTTTTTTCTCTTTTACCTTTCTTTTTCTTTTATTATCTTTATATATTATCTAATTAAGCCTATAATATTTTTTATTTATAGATTTAAATTAACTATATATAAAAAACTTTATATTATTACTATTATTAATAAGTAAGTACTTTCTTTTCTCTTTAGTTTAGTATAAATTAGTTTTAATCTTAGCCTAACTTAACTAATTTCTACTAATTATTTTATTTCCCTTATTATTATTATAATAAATAACTATTTATATATTAATTTTATTATAGTTATTAATTAGGCTAGTCTTATTATTATTTTACTTTTAAGATTTCTAAGAGTAAAAAGCTCTCTCTTTAAGAGAATCTTAAGCCTAAATAAAATAACCCTTAAGATACCCTTTATAGCTATTACCTTAGTTAAATAAAAGTATCTAATAAATTAACTTATTTTTAGCTTATATATATATATTATCTTTTAGTTAATCTTAAGCTTATTTTACTAATAAATATAATTAATATTAGTTTATATACTAAGTATATATAAATAAGATAATATTATCTTTATATAAGTTCCCTTTACTTCTTAGTTAACCTTAACCTTAATCTTAATAATAATAGGTACTAACTTAAGTTAAGTCTATTATAATTATTATTTAAGCTTAGTTATAAGAATACCTTAATCTTATTTTAAAAAAAGCTTTAGCTAATCTTACTTTTTAACTTTTAATATTAGCTATAACTTAAGCTTATTATAATATAAATAGTCTTACTATTAAGGAGGCTTAGGATTAGGCCTATACTACTAATAGGTTTATCCTTATTATTATTATTTTTACTATTACTAGTATTACTCTTATTACTCTTAATACTACCCTAGCTCCTACTCCTACTACCCCTACTACTCTTACTAACCCCTTTACCCTTAGTTAGCCCCTAGCCTTAGTTAACTAAGCTTTACTCTCTAAGATACTTTTAGAGTTATATACTATCTCCTACTACCTAGGATTACTTATTAATACTACCTCTACCCTAATACTACCCCCTACTACCCTTACTAGTACCTTAATACTACTATCCCTATATCCTCCCCTTTATAGCCCCCCCTCTAGTATAATACTACTAATTAAAGCTAATATTATTTATTTTAATAATAATAAGTAATTAAAATCTTTAATTATTAATATAATAAATATTAAGTAATATTTTAAAAAGGTAATTTAAAATATTTAATAACTTATTAAAAAAAATAATTTATTTATTAAGCTTTAAAACTTTAAATTTATAATTATATAAAAAATAAGTTTTTCTTTTAATAAAAATAAAAACTTAAAAAATAAAATTAAATTTAATATTAAAGATTTATAATAATAAGTTATAAATAATATTATATTAAAAAAAATAAATATAATAATAAAAAAAGTTATATAATATAACTTAAAAATTAAATATTTATTTATTTAAAAAGTTTTAAATATAATAAATAAAATTTAAAAAATAAAAATAATTTTAATAATTCTTTTAAACTTAAAAACTAAAAAAAAAACTAATTATTATTATTTTATATATTAAAAAATAAGTAATTATTAAAGATATTTTTTATAATATTATATTAATAATAAATATTAATATAGTCTTAATTAAAAAATATATTATTTAAAAATAAAAATATAAATAATTTATTTTAATAAAAAAAAAGTATTTAGTAATTATAAATAAAATAAAAGAATTAATAAATATAAAAATTATTTTTATAAATATAAAATTTTTAATTATTAGTTTAAATAATAAAGGAATTATAAATTAAAAAATAAAAT
>JAAHCF010000795.1:0-15923 GCA_038367545.1 Beauveria asiatica | reverse complement strand
ATAAAAGAATTTAATAAATATATAAAAGAATTTAATAAATATATAAAAGAATTTAATAAATATATAAAAGAATTTAATAATTATATAAAAAAATATATTATTATTTAAGAACTTAATACTTAAATATAAATAGTAAAAACTAGTTTTAATAATAATATATTTAATACTTATATACTTAGAACCTTTTTATAGTAATTACTTAGAGGAGATATAAAATTATAATATAAAATATAACTAATAAAAGAAAAAGACTATTAATAAGATAAAAATACCTTTTTTAATACTCTTAAAGTTAAATATAGTATTTAGCTAGTAAAAGCCTAAAAATAGATAAATAATATAATCTATACCTTAGTAAGTTTAACTAAGAAGAATATTATAATTACTTTTTTATATACTAAATTTTAACTATATATAAAGGTATTAAGTAATAATTTAAATTATTAATATCTTATTTATTTTTACTAAAAACTACTACTAAAACTATATACTATTTATAAAGTACTAATATAAGGAATAAATATATTAGCTTATTTAAATAAGGTTAAGAGATAGTAACTTATTTTTAAGAAAGTACTAAAAATATAAAGTTATAAGATATAATTATCTTTAAAGTATTATAAGGTATATATAATAAGAGAAAGTAATAATAAATTAAATAAATTAGAGAAAAAAGTTATTTATATATATAATAATAATAAAAGAGGCTAAAACTAATAAAGTTAATACCTTTTTTAATAATTAAACCTAATATTTTATTATAAAAGGTTATTTTTTTATTATTAGAATTTATAAGACTTATAACTATTTTAATTAAACTAGTATAAGTATAATAAAAATAACTTTAAGGGTTATTAATTAAACTTATATATATAATAAAAATCCCCTTAAGAGAATAATAAGCCTTTTACTAATACTTATAAAATAAAAAAAAGGTTTAAATAAATAAATATAAAGATAAAGAAATAATTTTAATAATAAATATAAAAAAAGACTTATATAAGAGATAAATTCTATATAATTAACTTAAATAAAAGTAACTTAAAAGTATAATATAAGGACTTATATACTTAAGGTTATAATTATATTTTAAATAATAATAAACTTATAAAATAAAAAGTTAAATTTAATAAAAGTAAAGTAAATTTCTTTAATAAAATAATACTATTAGAGTTAAAGTAGTTTACTTTTTATAAAAGAGGAAATAGCTTTAATAATAAAAAATATATTTATATTATAATAGACTAAAGTAAAAAAAAAATAATACTTTAATAATTAAAGTAATTACTAAACTAAATACTTTTATTATTTATAAAAAGTATATTATAATATATATAAAAAGCCTAATATACTTTATATTAAATAAACTAAGCTTTAAAATCTACTTAAATATTAATATTTTTAATACCTTAATTAATAAAATATAGCTTTTAAAAAATAGAAATACCTTAAAGTTCTATAATAAAATACTAAAGCTTATTAAAAATATACTATTAAGATTTAATATTATTAAAGTAATTACTTTTAACTTTTATATAAATATAAAAATCCTTAAGAAAAATATTTTAATATATATTATAATAATAACTAATATAATTAAAAGGCTTAGTTTTTAGTTATTATTAGGGAATTTTTTTTTTAATTATAATATTAAAATTAACTTTATATAAGAGAAAGTTACCTTAAAAAGTATATAAAATATAAAACTATAAACTTATATTTTTTAAAAAAAGAAAATAAAGTAATTCTAATATATAATATATATTAAGAAAAATATAATAGTTAAGGTAAAATAATAAATACTAATAATAATATTATATAAAGATTTAATAATAATAAAATATATATAAAAATTATTTACTTTTTACTTTATTATTATTTATAAAGTTACTTATAATATTATAATTAATATAAAAACCTTTAAATATATTATAATATATAATTAAGGCTTATAAGACCTTTATATACCTAAGTATACCTTATTAGGCTATTTAGAGGAATATTTAAGTAATAAATATATATTTTATATAGATTATAAGGAAAACGCTTATAATATATTAGATTTAATATACTTTATAATAAACCTAATAGTAAAAGATTTAACTAAGAAGATAGTATAATAAGAAGGAAATAACTAGACCTTAGATATCCTTAATATTAATATAAATACCTTAAACTATATTATATCTTAACTAGTTAATATTTTATATATTATAAATAAATTTAGGGTATATATTACTAATATTAACTTAATATTTACTAGAGTACTTTATTAAATAATAAATAAATATAATATTTATTATAATAAAGGCCTTATCTTAATAGAGCATAATAAGAAAATATAAATTAACCTAGTTAAAGGATAATAAAACTAGAAATATAATATTAGACCCTATCCCCTAAGTATTAAAGACTATAAAGTACTAAATAAATATTATAATAAGCTAATTATATAAAGAAAATTAAAGCTAATAATAAAACTAGTATTAATTATATACTTAGCTTTTATTATTTAATATACTATAAATAGTAAAAAGAAAAAAATAATTATTATTAACCTCTAATTACTTAATAAAATAATAATACTAGATATTTATTTACTATTAAACTAAGATAATATTATAAATAATATCTAAGGTAATAGATTTTATTTTATATTTAATAAAAAGAGCTTTTACTTTTAATTTAGTATATACTTATTATATAAAAACTATATAATTATTATTTTTAAATAAAAACTAGAAGTTTTTAATATTATATTAATAAGATTTTATAATATACTAGTATATATATAGTAATTTATAGATAATCTTTTTTAATTATATAATTACTTTATTTAGGTTTTTATTAATAATATCTTTATTTTATTAAAAATATAAGAAGACTATCTTAAGTACCTTAAAATATTTTTATAAATAGTAATAAAAAAAAGACTATATATATCCCTTAAGAAGTTATTTATTACCTACTTATTTATTTAACTCTTAAAATTTATTATAAATAAAGATAAAATTATCTAAATAAATAACTACTTTTAAATATTTATAAAGCTTATAATTTTATTTAACCTTATTAAATTAAAAATATTTATTAATATAGCTAGATTTATTAAAAATAGAATTTTATAATATATACTATTATTAAAGCCTCTCTAAGCCTATAAAACTAGTCTTCTTTAGAATATAAAGGATTTTAGTAATATTATAACTAGCCTTTTTAAATTAGTTTAAAGAATTAAGGTATAGTATATATAGTTTAAGATAAGTAATACTAAGAAAACTACTTTTCTTAACTTATAATAGTACCTTTTTAAGTAATTTTAACTTTATTATTATAACCTAATAAAGTATTTATTCTTTAAATTAGATACTTATAAGAATAAATTTAGCCTATATACTTTCTAACCTAATAAAGAATAAGATAAAAAAGGTATTTTTAGTAAAAATATATTAATAAAAAAACTAAAACTATTAATATTTTTATTATAATTAATATTAAAGGTTAAGTAAAAATATAATTTTATAAAAGCTAAGATTATAGTTATTAAATAAATAATTAAAAAGCTTTAATAAATAATTTAATTTAACTAATATCTTATAAATATAATTATAAACTATATTATAATAAAAAGAATTATAATATATATATTACTTATAATAATAAATTTAAATAAAGTAAACCTAAAACTAATATCTATTACTAACTACTTATTTTAATTTAGGCTTTATATTTTTTATATCCTTAGTATCTTAAATATTATATTAAATACTTTATCTTAATTACTATAATATTAATTACTTTATTATATAGTAAATTATAATATATATAATAAACTTAATACCTTTATATATATATTCTATATATAAGCTATTAAAATTATTTTATACTTAAAATTTTAAGAAGTACTATTAAATAAGTATAAGAGTAAGTAAAAATTTAATAAAATACTTAACTTTTTATTTAATTAAGTAAGAAATAGTAAAGTAATAATTAAAATAAAATAATTATAAAAATAATAACCTTAACTATTAATTAGATTATAAAAATATATAAAAAATAGATTATTATACTTAATAAACTTATAAAGTAAATAAAAACTAATTATCTTATATAATCTCTTTAAAGTTATTCTTAATACTATATATAATAATAAGTACTATTTTAGAATAAAGAAAATACTTTTAGAGCTTAGAGTTATATATATATTATTAAAAAGAATATTATAAATAAAAGATAATTATAAGTATCTTAATACCCTTTACCTAGTATTATACTAGTTCTTTAAATATACCCTCCTAATTACTAAAAATAATAATTATATTACTAAAGACTAAACCTAATTACTATTATAAAGACTAATACTATATAACTAAGGCTTACCTTAAAGAATTATAAGTAATAAAGACTTAAAGTTTACTTTTATTATATAAACTAAAATTTTTTATATATTAGGTATTAGATTTAATATATTAATAGTATATTATACTTAAATAAATAGACTATTAGAATAAAAGAACTAGATTATAAAAGTAATAATCTAATATTATATAATAACTAACTTAATAGTCTTTTAATTACTAATTCTACTAGTTTTATAATATAACTTAAATAATATTTATTTAATACTAATTAATTAGAGTTTAAATTAAATAATTTATAAATTTTAGTTTATTTTTATTATTAATATAATTATAAATACTAACTATATTACTAAAAATTGTAATATTAAAATTCTAAATAAACTATAAAAGATATATATATAAGGCTTATTTAAGCTTTATAATTAATTCTACTTTTTAAAAACTATATTATAATATAAAATATAATATTTTTAATATTTAAGTAAAAGATAAAGTATACTTATAATTATATTAAGGCTATAAATTACCTAGAAACCTTAAATAAAAGTAGTTAGCCCTTAAAGTTAGTCTATATAAAGTTATTAAGTAAGTTTATCCTTAAGCCTATAGAATTAACTTTTAAGATAATAGTTATATTTATTTTATTATTAATATTATATATCTCTAAAAACCTTACTAAAGGTAAGATCTTTTTAATTAAAAAAAGCTAGTACTATTAGTAATTATACTAAATAAAGAAGAGTATTAGAAGTTAAATAGAATTATTACTTATTAATATAAATTTACTAGTAAAAAGAAGTATAAATTCTTAATAAAATAATATAGATTTACTAATAAAGATAACTATTAGATTATTAAGAGTATTTTATAAGAAAATATAAATAATATAATAAATAAATACTTACTAAAAATACTAGAATTATATAAATATAAATAGTTATTAAAGTAATAACTATTATATTATATATTAAAACTAGCTAATTAAGTATAAGATAATTATATATATATATAAAGTAATAAAAGTTAAGAAAAAATAAAAAGATTTTATAAAAAAGAAAAATATTTATTTTTATTAGTAAAAATATTAATTAGGATATTATAAGGTATAATAAATAAAAATATTATTATAAATATATATTTATTAGCTCTTATTATTTATTACTAGCCTCTTAAACTCTTTATTCTTATAATATTTACTAAAGTACTTAATATTAAAAGTAATATTATACTTATAGCTATTATTTAAAAAAACCTTAAAATTTTATTAATTTTATATTATATTTAAAAATTAATTACTTATATATAACTACTAATAATTAATAATAGTTACTAATAATTAAAATAAACCTAAGTATTAATAAATAAATAACTACTTAAATTTAATAAAAGTATTAAAAATTCTTATAATTATTATTACTAGAATTAGTATATTTACTAATAAAATTACTATTATATCTTAATATAATAAGGATAATAATAATAGTAATAATAGTAATACTAGTACTAAGAGCTTAAGAGTTAGATAACTTAAGGCTAAAAAATACCTTAATAAGTATAATATTAATATAAATAATAACTATAATTAAATCTATTTTATTATAAAGTATCTCCTTTTTTAAATATAGTAAACTTAACTAAATTATAACTAATATTAGTTAATAATTCTTTATAACTAGATTTAATATATTTAAGGAAATTATTAACTAGAATTACTTATTTATAGGCTTATTTTATTAGGTTTAGACTAAAATTATTAAATTTTTTAATAAAAAGGTAAATAAAAAAGGTAAAAAGATAAAGAACTTAAAAGATATTATAATAAATAACTATATATATTATATTAAAACTAGTATTAATAAGGCTATTATTATATACTTTAATAATAAATACTATTTTATTAATAATAATATAATATATTAAATAAAGTATTTATTTATAAAAATAAAGATTCTAATATTAGGATTTATAAGCTTATTTTATAATATAATACTAGAAATTACTAATATACTTTTAATAATTAACTAAGTAAATTTAATATAAATTATAAATAATAACTTAACTACTTAATTATAACTAGTATAAAAAAGTATATTAGTAAATATAATAAACTAAGAGATAAAACTAAAGAAACTTAATAATAATATATTAAAGTTATAAAAGTCTATTAATATTATTAATAATTAAGCTAATAAAACTAATAAAGAGATAAATAAACTTAATATAGCTTTTAAGAAAATATATAATACTTTAAAAATAAAAGATAATAAAATTAAAGCCTTATAAGTTATAATTAATAATATAACTAAGAAAATTAAAACTCTTAATAAAATTATAAAAATTATTAAAAGTAAAGTTAAAAATATTAATAAAAAGGTTAATAATTTTATTAGTTTTTAAGCTAGTAAAAATAAGTACTTAGCTAATAATAATATAGATAATAATACTTTCTTAAGGGCTATAAAAAAAGTAAGATTTAATACTTAAAATAATAATAATAATACTAAATCCTCTAATAAAGGTAAAAAGGGTATTAACTTTATTAAAAAGAGTAAAGTAATAATAATAAGCCTAAAAAATAAGATATTTAAAAAAAAATATATAAAAAGGTTTTTTTAATTAAAATAAAATAAATATTATAATTATAATTAAAAAAAGCCTTAAAAATATTAAAAATATAAAAAAAACTATTACTTTTAGTTAGGCCTTAATTATATAAATAAATCTTTTTATTAGATATAAAAAATAAAAGAATTAGATTTAATACCTTAAGAACTAAAATAAACCTTAGAACTTATAATTTTATAATAATTTCTTATATTAATAATTTACTTTTAACTTAACTTCTTTTATAATTATAATTCCCTTAAAATTAAAAAGCTATATAAAACTTATTATTATTATTTTTAATTTAATTAACTTACTTATAAAATATTTCTTTTTATTTTTAGTACTTAATAAACTATTTTTAATAAAACTTTTTTATTTTTTCTTTATTTTATTTATTAATTTAGAGATTAGTTTAATATTATAAATTAAAATATTTAAATTAGATTTTATAATAATAAGAATATTACTTTCTTTTTTTTTAATTTAAGGGTACTTATTATATTATTACTAATATAACTATTATTACTTTTATTAATAAGTATATATTATATATATAATTATAAAAGTTACTTATAAATTTAAATAGTTAAGGAGTATTAATTAATATATTATTATTATTTATAGTTTTACTAGTTATAATATATATAGTCTAGTAATCTTATTAACTATTAATATAGTTTTAAATAGAGAGTTTATTAATACTAATAAGCTACTAGTCTATACTATTTTATTAGATATTAGATCTAGATAACTAATAGGTCTAATACTTTTATTATTAAATAATTTTATTATAATTATTAAAAAATTATTTTAAATATTAATTCTTTTTATATACTTAATTTAAAAAGATATATTTTAATAGGATTTAGGATTATAAGCGGAATTATTAAGATATACTATATTTTAATAATAAAATCTAGTTAATTAATAAAAAAAGTGGACCCGTGTATACTAGCGTCGCGCTAGTAGGCACTAAAATTTTCTGGTCAATCAGAACTCTCGGCTGCCCCGCCAACCACCAAGAGCCCAAAGTCTTCCTCTTCTCGAGCCTCATCACGCACCTTCAACAACGTCAACAACGTCAACAACGTCAACAACGTCAACAACCTCAAAAACCTCAACGCGCCTCAAGGCAGGCGACACGGAGCCTTACAGCCAGCGAGGCAGCTGCAGACGATGCAGGCGATGCAACAGGCGCTGTTATCACAAATTCAGGGGCTTGAGCGACGCCTAACGAGTCAAAAACAGTCAATACAGCTGCCGCCGCCGTCTTCGTGGCCGTCTTCGTGGCCAGCCTCGTCGCCAGCCTCGTCGCCGCCGGCTTCGTCATAAGGCAATTATCAATTCCAGCCGCCAGCTTCGTCACGAGGCAATTATCAATTCTCATACGAGTACGGATTAAATACTGGTTACTTGTTGATCTTGGACCTTGGTACAAAGGCCTATTAACCTGGTACTGGCCCCACCCTTTTTGTCAATTGACCAGATTCTGTTGTTAAAATACCAGCCTCTCCCACCTCGATCACGTTGCCAAGCCAACTTGGCGCAAAAGTAGCTAGCTTATTAGTCGCACCAAGCATCTCCATCAGGCTAACTGGGCAAACACGAGCAGCCACGGCGTTCCTACGTTGTTCGAGAGCTACATTTGTCATCGACAACATTTGGTGACAATGTCTGCCGCTGTCACAGCTTCACAGCGCTCTCTCGGATGGAACGTCAACTTGACAACCGGGTCACAGCAGTATCCTCGGACCTTCGCTGGGCTATACCAGAACCCGCAGGAGCCGACAGTGACTTTTGCCGATATTTGCTCCGAGCTGGCATTGTGCTTCGAGTGGCCAGTAGACGAGCATAACGATGAGGGGAATCATCATATCAATCATTTCAATCGTGAACATAGCGAAACTGGCGGCCCCAGTCGTGACAATACTTACTACGGCGATAACCTCGACACCGGTGTTGGAGCCGCTTGGAAGAATATCGTCTTTGCGCTGACGAAAGATCCTGAGATGGCAGAAGCGGGCCAAGCAGACTATTCTTATTGGATTACAAAGGAGAAGTTCGATCAGCTTGTGCCTGCTCCGCTTCCTGTCACGCACAGGCTAAGAAAAACCGTCACGTACCACATTGTCTATCACAAGCCTTGCCTCCTACCTGCCGACTCATCATTGCGGGATCACCTTCGAGGTAAGCAGTCCGTCTTGGATCGCAAAATTAGCGGCAACTGTAGCCGGCTAACATGATCAACAGCAAGATGCGCCCAACACCTCCCTATGCCCAAACGCCGCCGCCACCCCGCGTACCTCCCATACAATAAGACTCCTTCCGACTCGCGCCTCAGCATCATGCCCCTGCGACGGAAGCTCAAAGCCTCTCGCTCTCAATCCCCACCAAAACGTACAGTGTCCGGCTCAAGCACCCCAGCGAAGTTACCCGAAGGCACCGACGCCGCCACGGACGAATATGCCGACATGCTTGCCCCTGCTACCATGAACCTTGACATGGACGAAGCGAAGAGGGTAATTAATGACTTCCGGGCAGCCTGTATTGACCAGGCAACCTGCTGTGCCGTCTCAGGCGATGGCGAGGCGTGGTGTCCCGGTCAGCGCATCGGCCCCGGGGTGCAGGCGTGCCACATTATCCCGCAGCAGCACTACCACCTCTACCCTGTGGAAAGAGGCAGCACTTTCGACAGCGTTGATGTCGAAAACAGCACTCGGCGTCATTATGAAGCCTGGCAGCACACGTGGAGTCCCGACAATGGTATCCTGCTCATGAAGCACCTCCACGACTTCTTCGACGCCCGTCTCTTCTCGATCAACCCAGAAACTCTTCGTGTCCGCGTCTTTGTGCCATTTGATGCTATTAAGATGTACCACGGCCGAAAAGCAAAGGTGACGGATAACGTTGATCGCCATGCCCTCCGCCATCACTACGAAATGTGCTGTATTGAAAACATGGCGGCTAAGCAGCCAAACCTGGAAATAGCCTCATCGGGCGCGAGCCGAATGAGCACATCAGGGGTCAACACGGGGATTGCGTCAGATATGGGCACGCCGTTCAGCGGGCGGACAGACTTCCCCATAACGCCGAGCCCCGGGCACATCTCGACGCAGGATAGTCTTCCTATGGGAGATCCGTGCAAGAATTCACGAAAGATCTGTGTTGGCGACACTTTTCCGCTAGAGGGGGATCAAAGGAGAAAGCGGAGAAGAATTGATGGCATATATGGTTTTGACAGCTATATTACGCCGTACAATACCCGCGAGTTCTTGGCGGACGTGAACTGGGAGTTGCGCAAGTTTAAGGAACGATTTTGAGGCCATTGTGGCTACTGCCACACTTATCCCTTTGACTGTGGAGGAGGAGCAAGCAGGTAACTTGCAGGGATTCCGTCCAACCAGGTACCTCAAAAAACGCGATACTTTCTGCGGCACAGAGATTAGCCTGAATTAGAGGTACTGTGGCGCAGGCGAATACCAGGCTTGACTTCCTTCGCAGGCAAATTAATATATGCTGTCTGGTACTTCCTGGTCATTCTTCCCTATGGGTCTCGTGACCTGCTTGCTCCTCCACAGTCAAAGGGATGGGGCAAAAGAGCTTCTAGTTTTAGTAAAGGTATTCTCTTTCTCAACCACCTTGAAGAATGCGCACAAGAGTCGCGGGTATATCGTAGCGGTCGCCGGCATTCCTCTTCATCCTAATCTTTCCCGAATAACTGCAGCGCAAGATTTCTCCACAACTCGCTTCGCTCGCACGTCTAACATAACGCCTAATATAGTATAGATGCCTAGTGCTCTTAAGGCTCAAGTAGCCTCTAGAGAATTAGTTTAGCTAAGGTATGCTACTATTAGCTATATATTTCACGAAAACACAAAGAGTTTTCTATAAATAAGCGGAAGCGAAACCTCTTAGTCACGGGTATAGGCGACGCCTATGCTGGCTCTAATGCGGATAATAAACGGAGGCGGGCAACAGATCACCTTCAGCTCGGGGTCAGATGAGCTCTAGTTGAGGTACAGACGAGCTATGTGCCCGATATGCTGCATCAAGAACAGTTGACAGTTGATAAATAAGTGCTTGGCCTGCATTCGAATGTTGAATACTAATTTGTTCTGTCGCCTAACATCTTTCGAGGCTGAGGCTGCGACGGTTACGACTCCCCGGAGTGGGGAAGCCTCTTGGCCTTATAAAAGCCCAACCCCCCCCCTTCCCTGTACCCATCGTGCGGGCGCTCCTTATCGAGTCGATATTCTTCCGCCCGGCCGCTCTCGCGATGAAACCACGCTTTTGCGCCGCTCTGGGCCTGGCCGCTGCCGCCGCCGCCAGCGAGTTTGACTGGGACGCCATCACGCCCAGCCACGACCTCGAGTACCACGACTGCTACGACAACTTGCACTGCGCGCGCCTGCTCCTGCCGCTCGACTGGCTCGACGAGGCCTCCAACAAGACCGTCGCCCTGGCGCTGGTCAAGTCGGACGCCGTCGTCGGCATCGACCATGCCGCCTACGCCGGGCCGGTCCTGTCCAACCCGGGCGGCCCTGGCGGGTCCGGCGTGGACCACCTGCGGGGCGCCGTGGCGCAGCTCCGCGACATGGTGGACACGCCGGGCAAAAAGCACTTTGAGTTTGTGTCGTTTGATCCCCGCGGCGTCGGCCGCACCACGCCCCGGGTCGACTGCTACCCGGACGGCCGGCTGGCGCGCTCGGCGGCGATTTAGAACGCGCGCGGCAGCGGCGGCCTGAATGGCGGCGGCCCGGCGGCGCTGCCGTATAACCTGGGCTTGGAGACGATCAAGGGCAACCGCTGCGAGGAATTCAACGGTGATTTGCTCCGGTACGTGGGCACGACGAGTGTAGCGAGGGATATGCTGGCCGTGGTTGAAAAGATTGACGAGTACAACGCGAAGCATTCGAAAAGGGGCAAGAAGCCTGAAAGGGGGTCTCAAATGCCGCTGCACAGCTCCTCTGGTGCTGAAAAGGCAAAGACTGGCCCTCCACGCCTGCAGTATCTCGGATTCTCCTATGGGACTGTTCTTGGAAACTACTTTGCTTCCATGTTTCCCGAACGCATTGGTCGTGTGCTACTAGACGGCGTCGCTGATATTGACGACTATGTAACGGGCGATGCAAGTTCCTCTCCTTCTAAAGAGCCTTTCTTTTTTCTTTCTTTTTTCTTTCTTTTTTCTCTTTTTTTTTCAACTTATTTACAAACACAATCACTAACTCAAACTAGGGCTGGCTCGCCGACACTGTAGACACTGACGAGATGGCGGACCTATTCTTCCAGGGCTGCTTCGACGCCGGCCGAGACGCTTGCCCTCTCCATCGCAGCGGCGACAGCTCCGGCGCCGACATCAGCCAGCGCTTCTGGGACTGGGTCGACGGCCTCGACCAAGCCCCCCTCTTGGCGACCAAGAAGGACCAGGCTGTTGTGCTGCAGTCGGGCGACCTGCGCGCGCTCCTGCTCGGCGCCATGTACCAGCCGCTGACTCTCTTCACCGAGGCCGCGTCGCTGGTCGACGCAGCCATGCGCGGCAACACCACGGCGCTGTACGATCTCGTAGCCCCCATCGCTGGCGGCTCGCCCGACGCGGCCTGTCCTCCCGTCGGCGGCAACGGGACCGCCTCGGCCGACTCCTCCTCGCCCGACGCGCAGCGCGCCGTCCTGTGCGGCGACGGGCAAGACGTCACCGGCCGCGACACGGCGTTTTGGCGCGCCTACGTGGCCAAGCAGCTCGCCCAGTCGTCCGTCGCCGGCGCCTATTGGAGCAGCATCCGCCTCGGGTGCTCCAAGCTGGCGCGCGCGGGCCAAGTGGCAGTTTCGCGGGCCCTTTACCACGCCCCCGCCGTCCGACAGCAACAACGACAACGACAACGAAAACGACAACGCCTCCGCAGGACCCGAGCCCGGCCGTCCAGCCGCCCCCTTGCTCTTCCTCTCGAACCGTTTGGATCCCGTGACGCCGCTGCGCGCCGCGCGCAAGGTCGCGCAAATGTACCCGGGCACCGGGCTGCTCGTCCAGGACGCCATGGGCCACTGCGTGTTTGGCGCGCACCCGCCGACGGACTGCACGAGGCGCGTTGTGCGTCGCTACTTTGACGAGGGCGTGGTGCCGTCCGAGGAGGCGACGTGCGAGGCCGTCTGCAAGCCTTGGAGCAAGTGCGCGTCTGCGAAACGTAGCGTCGGCGCTCTGAGCAGCAAGGGTGGCCGCCGTCGCGATTGGCGCTTTCCGCTACATGTTTAGATTTGTGGCTTCTCTTTAGAACTCATCCAGGTTTTCTTTTTCCAAGAGGCCGCAGTGGCAACAGACTCTGTAGTCTCAGACATGATAAAGGACTTTTCCAACACCAAATGAGAGTCTCAGATCTATAGTACGAGCTAAAAATGTGCGCAAATCAAGAAGAAAAGTGAACAGGAATTTCATGACTTGCTCCCGACTACCCTGTCCAATTCGGGGGACTGTGGTATGCGAAAGGGATCGTCTAATCTCAAAGCCACCGTCTAAAAAAGATTTTCCAGCCTCAACTTGGTCGCCGTCGATAGCATCAAGTTGACGAAACGCAGCTTCGTCTTTCCCTCACATTTCGGCCCACGCGTCACCGTTCAGAAATACCTTGCACAGTGGCCGCGTACGGACGAAAGCCCTTCTCATACGCCTCGAAAGCCTTGGGCAGCTGCTCCAGCCCATACTCGGCAAAAAAGACTAAACATAATTGACCTCAACGGCCATTGGCACATCTCGGTCTGTGGGGTAAGATTGATAGTTCCTAGTAACGGCCAGGGCGCTGCGTAAAATACTTTAAACCCGTTCATGTCCGCATGAAGCCACATTTCCGAGCGCGCCTTCGCGAAGACGCCCGATTAGGCTGTGCGCTCGTAGGTCCGATTGCACGACGCCACGCGGCAACGGATATCGAGCATGCTGCTCGGTTATTAAGCTGACCTTGATGGACCAAGCCACCTAGCTGCTGTTTTGCATAAATATCCAGCGTACGGCTGAATGCGACAGCCTAAAAAAAAACATGACACCATCCAATACTGCGCGTCAACACACAAGAGCCCAAGAGCATGGAAGATCGAAAGGCCACAGTCGCAGTCGTTGGACTAGGTACGGTCAAGCGTGCGACTCTGCGATGCAGTGCTAACGGGATGGAACAGGTGCTGTCGGTCTGGTCACGGTCAAGAACCTGGTCGAGGAAGGATTCGACGTGACGGGCTTTGAATCCAATAGCTACATTGGCGGCGTGTGGCACTTTACAGAGGACAACCAGACTTCTGTGCTGGAATGCAAGTCACACACACGTTGTCTCGGTCAGCCGCAAGCCATTAACGAACAAAACCAGCAACAATTGTGAATATTTCAAAGGAGCGCGTGAGTATCGTGGAATCTCATTTCTCACCTCATGATATATTTTTTTTTAACAGCCATGTTCAGGGCTGCTTTACAGACTATGAGTTTCCAGCCTCGGTCCCTTCTCACGCGAGCGCCATGGACGTTCAGCGGTACCTGGAAAGCTACGCCAAGCATTTCGACCTGGAGAAGCGATTCCGCCTCGGCGTCTCCGTGCAGAATATAAAATACCACGAATCGGACAAGAAATGGGTATTGACATTGGCGGGCGGCGCATCGGAGCGGTTCGACAAGGTGGTAGTGTCGACGGGACCGACGTCTCACCCGAATATGCCCAAGATTGAGGGCGTGGAGCGTTTTACGGGCGAATACATTCATTCGCAAGCCTTCAAAAGGTGAGGTACATTTTGTCATGTGTGGCCTTGTGCATGGAGCTAACGCAATACCTCAGGCCAGAGCCATTCAAAGGAAAGCGAGTATTGTTAGTAGGCCTGGGCAACACGACTGCCGACACCGTCGAGGCGCTCCGCGGGCATGCGAGCGAAATCTACATCTCACATGCCAAGGGCATCTACATTGCAAGTGGTCAAGGCTTTTCCTCTACAATTCAGCATCCATTATAGCCAAGGCTTACACTATATAGCTCCCGCGAACTACCAAAGACGGCATCCCTTCGGACCACACCTTGACGCTGCGCAAGCTCAGTTTCCTGGCAGCGATAGACAGGTACTCGCCTGCTCTATTCGACTTTCTGTTCAACAGGATAGTTGGCAAGCTGCAGCGCGAGCGCTTCACAATGCAGCCCGAGTGGAGGCTCTCGCCCGCCCTGCCAGTGCACTTTGGCGGCGTCATTGTTTCGGACAACCTCGTCGCCAACTTTGCCAACGGCGTCGTCACGTCCGTGCCCGCCGTCCAGGCCATCCTCGACGGCAGCACGGTCCAGCTCAGCGACGGCAGCACCATCTCCGTCGACAGCATCATCTGCTGCACCGGCTACCGCAAGGACTTTGGCATCATGGACCCGGCCGCGGACCCGACGCGGGACACCCCCGCGAGCTGGTACGCGCTGCCGGGCTCCCACGGCAAGCCGCTGCCTCGGCTCTACCAAAACATCTTCTCCCTCGGCCACCCAGACTCGCTCGCGTTCATGGGCTGCGTGTGGTTCTTTAGCGGCGCGTTTCCGCTGTACGACCTCGCCTCGATGGCGGTCGCGCAGGTCTGGGCCGGGCGCTCGGCGCTGCCGCCGGGCGCCGCGATGGCGTCGGCCGTCGACGCGCACCACAAGCTCGTCTGCGCGCGCGCGAGCCAAGGCCCGACGCCGGGCACGTGGGTGCGGCAGAGCGCGTGGGAGCCGTGGGCGCACGCGACGGCCGGCACCGGCCTGGCCGAGAACCTGGGCTGGGGCCGCAAGGGCTGGGCGTTTTGGTGGCGCAACCGGGCCTACTACAAGCTGCTCGTCGACGGCATCTACTCGCCGTTTTTGCTGCGCGTGTTTGACGGCAAGAGGAAGAAGTGGGATGGCGCGCGGGAAGCCATTGAGAAGCTCAACAACAACAAGTAAATGCCACAGAGAGAAAAAAAAAAAGAAAAGCAACCACTAA
>JAAHCF010000794.1:0-15935 GCA_038367545.1 Beauveria asiatica | reverse complement strand
TTTATTCTTTTGTGGAAAAAAATCCCCCCCGGAAAGGGGGGGGGGTTGGGGCCGCCCCCCCCCCCCCCCCCCCCTCTTTCTCTGCATGGCATTCAATGGCAAGGCAATGGTCAAGAGACACTTCTCCACATTGAGAGAAGGAAAAAAACTAAACTAGGTCGTTGGGATTTGTACAAATGTGTTAACGGGCGAGCACAATGTGACGCGGGACGATTGGAAAGTGGGCGCCTGCAGAAATTAGTCGGGCTGCAGAGAAGACGAGTTGCGCGATTGGAGGCGTCTTTGGCGGGCAGGCGGGCGCCGGCAAAATCGGAAGCAGAAGGAGAGAAGCAAAAGAGGAGGAGGAGGAGAAGAATGAGGAGAATGGGGAGAATGAGGAGAATGAGGAGGAGGGTCGGCACGACACCAACTCGTCACATACGGCTCGCTGCGCCGGGTGCCGTGGGAGGTGGTGCAGCATCTTATATACCAGTATTGCATTGGCACCAGTTGCCTTGGTCTGGTCTTTTTTTCTCGTTTCCCTGGCTTGTCCATTACCGTATATACTATCAAGCGCTTCTCAAGGAGAGCAGCCGTGCTGTCTTCTCTGTCTCCCTTTGCTTCTGTCATACTTGACTGTCAACTTTGTCAAAGTGGCTGGAACACTTTTTTCTCTCAACACTACGCAGTTTACACAAGAACTTGGGAGAAACAAGATGCTTTGCCTCAGTTTGAGCATGGCACTCTTCAAGATGCCAAGCTCGGCGCGATGCCGCCTCGTGCTCCTGGCCATGACGGCGGCGACCGTCACCACAGCCTTGCAAGTGACGCCAGGCTCGCCCTGCGCGTCGCTCTGCCTCGTCGACTCCTCGTCGTCGTCGAGCCCGTCCAACTCGTCGGGCACGGCCAAGATTCGCGACGACGAAATCATTTGCTCCAACAGGGACTATGCCAGCGAGCAGGGCCAAAAGTTTCAACGCTGCATCAACTGCCTCCAAAACAGCACCTACTCGCAAGGCTCCCAAAACGACCAGGCCTGGTTCATGTGTAAGTTTTTTTTTTTTTTTTTCTTGTTCCCTCCCCGTCCTTCTTTTTGTTCTGCAGTTTTATCCCATTGATCCCAGTTGCTAATGATACTCGACGCAACAAAAATAAAAGATAACCTCCAGTATGCCTATGCACACTGCGTCTTTAGTTACCCCAACGGCAACGGCATTGGCCCTTATCCGTGCATGACGAGCGAGGCCTGCGGTCCCCTCAATGTAACAGTCAGGAGGAACCTCGCCAACAATACCGGCACCGACCCCTTCAACTACTGCAGCTACCGAGGCGGTTCGAGCTTTGGCGGCACTTTTGGCAAGTGCCTCGACTGCATGAAGGCCGACAGAGAGCACGGCTACGTGGCCAACTGTACGTCTTTTTTTTTTTTTTCCCTTTTGCCTTTTTTCCCCTCTTGACCATCCATCAGATTTACGCATCTAACCAAAAACATCTTTGCAGTCTTTGTCGCGCTGCAAGCCGGCTGCGAGCAGCGTCCCGGGCCAGAGGGCCACCTCTCCCTCAACGGCACCCTCTTTGACAGCCGCACCATTAGCATCGTCGACCCCAACAGGCCGGACCCTTCCCGCAAGACGGGCCTCTCCACGGGGGCCCTCGTCGCCGTCGTCATCATCAGCGTGCTCCTCGGGCTGCTGCTCCTCGGCGGCTGCGTCTTCTTGTACATTCGCCGTCGCCGCCGTCGCTTGGAGAGCGATCCCCACGACGGCAAGTCGGCCCTCGAGTACGCCGCTGCCCGGCAGCAAAACGACCGCCGCGGGCCGCCTTGTTCAAAGAACTGGCAGGGTGCTGTCGCACACGTTAGTCCCTTTACCCCGGGCTCCCGCGACGGCGGCTCCGACCAGGCGGCCCAGCAGCAGCAGGGATGCCCGACGGCCACTGCCATCTACCCGGATGAAAAGCGCAACGGCACGCCAGAGAAGGAGGCGTACAACGACGCGCTGCGCTCGCACCCGCCTGTCGGTCCGGTGCGCAACTTTTCCCACAAGCAGCATCCGTCCGTCAGTGACACGGAGACGATGCCGGACGGCGTGGCCAAGCCGGAACAGGCGCCCACCACGACCATGCCGTCGTCGCCGTCGTCGTCGCCGTACTCGCCAGACAGCTACGTGACGCCGTCGTCGGCCACCTCGGCGACGCCGTTTCTGGCCCCCGGGCAAACCTCGGTGTTTCCGTCCGCCACTTCGGTCACGGGCTCGTCGCCGACCAAGCAGCCGTCGTGGGACGAGACGACGCGGCAGCAGCAGGGTCGTGGTGGCGGGCTGCTCCGGTCCAAGGCGAGCAAGACGGACGTGACCGCCCCGGTGGCCGCGAGGCAGCTCCAAACGACGTTTCCGCCGCCGCCGAAGCGATGAATGTGGCTGAGGGCAGGGGGGGAGCGAAATTGGACTGACTCTTGGGGGAGGAAAAGGGCCGGGGGGAGGTGGAATGGTTTCATATCTGTACATATCGACGAACGGTACGGTAGCAACCGTCACTGTCTAATATCAAGTTCGCACAATACCCAAATTTGAATGACACATCACTCGTTTACTTTGCATTGCATGCCATTATCAATTCTCGATAGCTTGATAAACCAGAACCATTGTATCTAGTTTGATAAACCAAAGCATGTGGCCGAAAGGCAATCAAGATGACCAGTATATCACAGGTGCAAATAGACCAGCTACTTGAGCAAGATACATAGGGAACCTCAACAGCCAACAGAAGAGCATAGACTGATTAGCAGACGCAAGGGATTGTAGCTGTTGCTGCGTCAGTCTACGCCGTCTGGCGGCAGCATAAGAAGGGGGTGGCGATGAAGAGAGAGGATATTCGTTGTGCTCGCCTAATCTCACCGACGGCGGCATCGGCAAGCTCTCGGTCAGGCTCCTTTTCTACCCGACATATGTACTTGCATGTGAAATGGATGAGAAGAAAAATGTCAAATTTCAGTCATCTCGGAGTAGCCGACTAGATGGCGCAAATATTTATGTACAGTGTATCAGTATGCCGCAGTCCAGTCCGCTTTGATATCCTTTGCCTTCACCCAACGCCTTATCCCAATCATGCTGTCTGTGCCCGCTTCCGCGGAAAGTACGAAACGCGGTGATGCCCCGCGGCCGACCTAGCCTTCAAACCCGTTCCATGACTTGTCACTATCCGAGCGTCGACGGGCAGAGGTATCTGGCCGTAGGCTGTCACTGTCACCGCGGGCAGCCGCTTTCCTGGGCGGGTCCTCGGAAGGAGAGCGGCGTCGCTTCTCCGTCTTGGCGGGACTGGCCGGACCATTGCCACTTACGCCCGGTGCATGAGCCTTGCTCGACGACGCGCCATTCGTCCTGACGTTGCCCGGTGTCCAGTTGCCGCCGGGCTCGCCATTCCAGCGGGCTAGCATGTCGGCGACCTTGGGTCCCCACACGGCCTCGCCCTTGGCCAGGTCGGCGTACTCGAGGCAGTTGATGCCGCCGACGGTAAAGTCGCTCTGTCGCGTGCGGCAGAGCTCCGCCATGAGACCGGCCGAGTCGAGCTTGGCGCCCAGGTCGTGGCAGAAGCTGCGAATGTAGTATCCAGACGTAACGGTGAGTCTAATCTTGGCTGCCGGGGGTCCTTGGTCGTTCCAGGGAGGTGGAGTGTTCTTGTCGGGCGCAGGCTGCACAAGGTTAGAGCCTTTGTTTGAGTGCGTGGCAGCCTGGGGAAACGCGCCCAGCGCGCCAGACATCATGGCGTCTTTGGAGTTGTTGCGCTCGCGGGGCGGCTTTGGCGAGTCCCGAATCAGGGCATCTTGGCGCTCGTCAAAACTCTTCTTGAACGACTCATGCGCTGCTATTGCCCGATCGTCCGCTTCCTTTTCCTCGGGTGTGAGCTTCTTGGCTGTCTCTTGCGACTTCTTGAGACGCCAGACCTGCTCGGCCAGGTTGCGCTCCGACGCGGATGCCTCCTCAGTTGGCCAGCGGTGATTGTGCTTTCCAGGCTCGTAGTACTCGACGAGCTCGATATCCAGGACCTCGACCTCGCGACCCTTGATCTCTCTGGGAATCGGCTTGCCCTCGCGCGCATACTCGTACAGAGGCTTGCCATTCATCTTGAGAGCCGAGTACAGGGGTGGAATCTGAATCTGCTTGCCCTTGAAGGACCGGAGCGCCTCCTCTAGCTTTTCTTTTGTGATGTGATCGTAGGGCCTCTTGGAGAGGACGCGGCCGACGCGATCGTAGGTATCGGTGCTGGCGCCAAAGACGACGACCGTTTCGTACGCCTTGGTGCAGTCGAGAAACTGGGACAGGTGCTTGGTGCCGGTGCCGACGCCGAGGATGAGGACGCCCGTCGCTAGAGGGTCGAGGGTGCCGCCGTGGCCCATCTTGACCTGAGTGGCCCGCTTCTCCTGCCTGCGGCGCTTGAACTGGCCGCCAGATTCCTTGAGACGGCGGGCAACTTCATTGTCGAGCATGGGTTTGAAAAAGGTGGAGGGATTGAAGTGCTGCTGGCAGACGCGGATGACCTGCGCAGAGCTCTCACCGCACGGCTTATTGATGGCTAGAGGGAGGAGCGCAGGGCGATTAGTATTTGGCAAGCAGGTCCCCCAGCCGGGGGTAGAGAAAATTTGCGCATACCAAATATGCCGTCACGGGCAATATCAGAGGCCATCTTGAAGGAGATTCTGGCCCGGCGCATACGAGCGACGAGGCGACCTGATGGATGATGGCTTGAGACAATGGCACCACGCTGGCCAACGCTCACCGCAACTGCAACAAGCAGCTGAGGGGTTATCGATGACAAAGAAAAGTGCAATCGCAATTGCAAAAAGAATGAAGCTCCAGGACACGGAGATGGGCAAAATCAAAGGCTTCAATTTCCAGCAGGCGCAAACTTCGATTTGAAGGGCAACATGTCCACTTGGTGGAGGGCAGGGAGAAAAATTGCTGCGTTTAAGCTATGCTAGCGCAGGGCGCTGGGAATGTGAGCCATTGTAATCCGTAACTGGCGCAAGAGTGGCCCGCCGCATCTATACACGTCAAAGGCTTGTCGCGATCTGGACAGGGTAATGAGGAGTCGAGATTCGAATTGTTGCTTGTGTTATTTATTTCATCTAGGTTTGGTTATTTTGTAGAATTATGATTGCTATGATGGAAGTAGCTGCTAGGTCACCAAGTTGCCCACTAGGTACCTAGGTACCTAGGTACAAGCAAACTACTTGTATAACTTTTTGTGGGATGCTGTAGATTAGGTAAAGCTTATATTATTGATGCCTTTTCTCAGCCATGCCATACAAAGCACAGAGGGCGACCGTTGCGCCACGGTATTGATTGTGTGCACCTGATTTACGCATAACTATAGCAATAGAGAAATAATACACATGCACGACATTCAATGAAACCGGGAAAATAAATTCTAAAATTGATGCAAACAGACACCAAGATTTTCAGTTTCGTTTGCCTCGCACCAAACGCAGCGTCGAGTTGGCATCAGCCAGCTTGATGGCGTCCTCGCGCCTTTTCGTTTTTGGCAGCGCAGTAACCCAACCCACCACAGCTTCTCTCCCTCATCATCTCCGAATCACCACGAGAGCCGACGCTACCCACGTCCTCTCCAGGCACAAGCAGACGAATCTACTAAAACTCAATCAGAAGTTCCTTGTTCCATCCAACCTGTCGATGCCAGTGGCTTACCGGCCACAAGCTCCATCGTGAGCTCCCCGAATCTTCGCCATGGCTGAAGCAACGCCAGCTCCCGCCGCTGCAGCAAGCGCCGTCCTCGATATTCAGACGCCCACACCGATAGCGCAGCTTGACCCCGGGCTTTCCGACCGAGACACACGCGTCATCGATGGTGTCGTCACGATAATTTGGCCCTATAGCATCGTCACCCGATCCGCCGCCTTCATCCTCGCCGAGCACGACTTCCGTCTTCGACATGCACGTGGTCAGTTGCGCATCGAGTTTCACGGTAATCTGGGCCAGAAGCTTGCAGATGCGGGCGTTGGTGGTGGCGATGGGCTGCGCATCTCGCTCGAGGGCGCCGAGTGGGAGGAGCACAAGTCGCAAACGCGGGTGCCTGGCACGATCCTGGAGTGGCAGCTCAAGTTTACCAAAAGGCTGCTTATGCGCATCCAAAGAGCAGATGACCAGAAAACGGAAACCCTGGATCTGAATATAGCCGACGACGCAAATGAAAATGACGCGCCTCTGGCCACACTCACACCGCACGAGGAGTCGCCGCTCAACCACTCGGGGCTCTTTGCTACAGAAGTCGTATCCACACCGGGCGCCCTGTCCACGAAGCGACGAGCCTCTTACGCTTTCGAACCAGCCGAATATGCATCGCCCGCGTTCCTCAAACGAGCGCGCGTTTCTTACGGATCACTCTTCGAGGGTGGATTCGACATTTTCGACGAGGATGTGGCTAAAAGGAACAAGAAGAAGGCAAAGCGTACCCGATTTAGCATGGGGGCTACAGGGTGGAAATATAGCAGCCGATCACCTAGTCCAGAGCTGCAGTCATCAAAGACACACGGACTGGACAGCGATTCAGAAGAGGGCATTGAGGTGGTCAAGCTGATCGAGTCTGCGGCGCAGTCATTACAAAGTCCTGCCATGGTCGATGAATCCTCGCAAACGCAAGAGACGTCCTTTGCGTCTCAGATTGCGGAACAGACCCGCGAATCTGCCCTCTTAATCCCCTCGTCACCTACTCCGATGACGTTTGGAAAGCCTGGGGAGCAGTCTAACGGTCATGCTACAGCGCCGGCCGTCGATGCGCCTTCCACTGTCCAAGACGGGGTAGTTTCTCCATTTCCTCAGCTAAACCGGCCACTGTTCGGCGGGACTACAACTATCTCCGCACCTGCTACGACATTTACACCCTCACAAAGCGCTATATTTGGTTCCTCCTTTGGGAATTCTGGGTTTTCCGTCGAGCATACAACAATGGCATCTACAAGTAGCATTCCCGTGTTTAATGATGCCCTGGCAGAATCGATACAAAGCCTTCAGGCTGCTGAAGAGCGAGTACCTGGTCAGCCGGAGCCGGCTTTCGATGTGACGGCCGACGAAGCGTACTCCAGAATCGCTACAGGTTTTGACATGGTACATTGCCACAAAGTCCATCAGGAGGCAGATTTTACCACGACAGAGTTTCCACTCCCACCCAACATCCGCAATCCATTCGCTGTTGAGCCGTTTCCTCAAGCAGCTTTGTCTGCCCCGGAGCAACCAGAGGAGGACATATACGAGGCCAACGCATATCCAGAGATACAAGATGCAGAGGACCATCCCGAAAAGCTTAATGCACATACATTTGATTTCTCACGTACTCTTGTTCAGATGACTAGTGACGTGAGAAGCCAGGCCGCTCCCGAAAAAGAACGAGTCAAAGGCCGAGTTGAGAGCCAAAGCAAAAACCCTATCGAAGCCCAAGATGGAGAATCAGACGAGGAGCAGGACGAGGAGCAGGACGAGGAACAGGATGAGGAACAGGACGAGGGCACAGACTACGAAATAGATGCTGGTGAGACATCCTGGAGGCGACAGAAAGTCGAGCATGAAGAAAGACAAGACGAAGATGAAGACGAGGAAGAGGATGAGGATGAGGAAGAGGAAGAGGAATGTTACGACGAGGATGCCGAGGGCTACGACGATGAAGATCTCGGGCCCAATGAGCATTATGAAGAAGACGAGGAGGAGCGTTCTGGGGATGAGGATGAAGAAGAGCAGGAATATTCTGAAGACGAAGGAGATGCACCTGCTTCTCGAGCCGAGCCGGCTTCCCAAACCCCCGTTTACATTGACCTCCTCTCATCAGACTCTGAGGATGAGCCCCAGCTAGTAGCACAGACTCCCTCACCTGCCATCAAGACCAAGGTGGTCTCGTCAGAGTCCATCCAGCGTGAGGAAACTGATAATCCCCCTGGCCAGCGTGAGGAAACTGAAAACCCCCCGGAAAACGATATCCAGGACGGCGATGATGTCCGCCGACAATCACCAGAAGAACCAAAAGCTCTCCGGTCTGATATTCGACAGGAAGTGATGGAAAGCAATGCAGTGAATGAAGGCGCCAACGATGCTCCTTCATATGAGCAGAATGACGTGATCGGCGATGTAAACCGGACGCAAAGAGAGGATCCGGTCACCCACAGATGTGAAGTGTCACCAGAAAAACACGTCGAATCTGTCGAGGAGCAGCAGGAACCTGTCGATGAGATGGATGTTGACGACGACCGCGACGAAGTTATCTTGATTCGCATGGCGGAGCCTGAACGGCAACTAGTGGACCAGATCTCGCATGTTCCTTCATCCGCAGCAAGCGAGCAACCAAAAGACGCTGACGCGATGGAGGAAGACGTTAAGTCTGACTCTGTCCAGATCGAAAGGAATGTCAACGGCAAGACTAAAGACGCTGATGAAGATGGGGACGTGGAAGTCAGGGACGTTCCTGAAGAAGTCGGGGATGAGAGTGAATCTGAACCTGACGTTAATATGGACGTCAAGAACCTAGACGAAGTCGAAGACGAGATAAAATCCCAACCTGATGTCAACATGGATATGAAACAACTCGAAGAGGTCGAATACGAACTGCAGTCTCAGCCTGACGTTGACATGCACGCTAAGGGGCCGGAAGAAGTCATTACGTCTCCCGAGAACTCCGTCGAAGTCGCGCCGGAAAAGATGTCCACAAAACAGACCGAGCAAGAGACAGAGGACCGGTCAACTGCCGAAGTACCAGAGAGACCTACCGGAATAACGGAAGACATTGTTGAAGTACATGATGAGCAAATGTGTGACCACAAGGCCTCTACTGAAGACGAACTGCCAGAGGAATACGACGCCAAACAACCTATAGTCGAGGCCGGAACTACTGCCCTCACGGCCAGCAAAAGCACAACACAATCCACAGGGAAAAAACAGCTGCTTACCGCAATCGACACGCAACTTCCTGTCAGTGAGGCTGCGGGCGTCGAAATTGTCCAAACCACGCCGGATCGGCCGCGGCAGGACGCGGAAGAAGTTGATGAAGATGATTTGGCTGCAAGTCAGCAAATCATGGGCGAGTTCCTACAGCACATCTCACCAAAGCAAAACATCTCACCAAAGAAAAAGCCCTGCCCACCTCCTCTACCCATACCCACTAATGAACACCGTCGCAAGCGCAGCGACACGGTCTCCGAAACAGGCAGACGAACGCGCTCGCAGGCCAAGCAGCACCCCGGCGAGGATACCGAGGCCGAAGGAGACAAGACGTCACCGCTTAGCCACAGACATAGCAGCCGGTCCATTGATAAGAGCAATGATGCTACTGTTGTTACGTCCATCGAGCCCACTACTAGCATCAGCAGCAACAGGAACAGCGATAGGACGCCGCTCCTGCAGCGTTCATTCCGTATCACGCGCAGCCGCGGCACGGCCGACCGGGCAGACCCTAGTGTGGCCATTGCCAGAGTCGGCCGCGGCTCCTCCTCCGCGTCTCCCAGGTCTGGCGAACACACGCCCTCACGGCCTATTACGCTGCGCGTGACTCGCAGTATGGAGGATATCGCAGAGGCGGGCCTCCGCGACGGCCTAGTCATTCCGGATGCCTCCGTCCGCAGTGTGCGTCTCGACGACGCGTCGTCGGCGGGGACGCGCTCCCCCGCCCGCCGCACACCGCTGACACCGAGCACGCAGATGCAGCTCCAGCTGCACCAGGAGTATCAGCACAGCGCGCTTCGTCCGAGTGAGTCGCCTACCATCGTGCGGACCCGGGAAGCCCCTTCTATTGCCGCGTCGCCGCCCCCAGCCGGCGACGACAACGACGCGGTGACGACGACGGCATCGGAGCTCAAGCTGCTGCTGCTGCGGGACCTGCGCAACACGCTCCCCGACAACCTGCCCCTCCGGCAACTGCGCACATCGCTGCACAAGATGGCCGACGTCATCGCCGTGGCCGCGGCGACGCCCGCGTCGCCGTACCGCCCGCGGAATGGACCCCGTGACTACATGCTGGAGCTGCTCCTCGTCGACCCGTCGTCGGCGCCGTCGGGCGTGCACGTCGCCCACATCTTTCGCCCCCACCAGCAGTCCCTGCCCGTCGTGCGCCGCGGCGACGTGGTGCTGTTGCGTGCAATGACCGTCGTCGCCGTCAAGAGCCGCGGCTTCGGTCTACGTGTCAGCGATACCTCGGCTTGGGCCGTCTTTGACGAGAAGGCCAGGGCGGCGGTCGGTGACGGCAGCGCGGTGCTGCCGCAGATTCAAGGCCCGCCAGTCGACGTCATGGAGGCCGAGGCGCAGTATGCGATGGGGCTGAGTCGCTGGTGGGCGCTGCTGGATGAGCCGACGATGGGCAAGTTGGAACGCGCGACGCAGAAGATGCTACTGTCGAGTTGAGGGAGAAGAGAGCGAGCGGGGTACTGTTACCTTGTTCTTGAGAGCAAAAAATGAGACGAATCAGCGTTTTGTCTGTTATGTGACATACACTCGTTTCTGCTTTGCATAGAGAGGGGGAGAAGGTTGCTGCGTTTCATTTCAAAATACCATGTAGGACACTAATGTTAGCATTTCAAGGCGATTTGTTTTTACCTCGAACAAAGAGGGTAGCTATTTGAGAGTTTTGGTAAGCTCCTTTACTAATGTAAATACAACTTCACAAGGAAGTTGGAAAGCAAAATACTTTGACAGCACTACAAATATACCATTCAGCATACAGCTAGATTCAGAAAATCTGAAGCACCCTGGCAGTCATGACCTCGGGACTGGGCATTTCACTCCAGGTTTTGCGGGAAACAAGTTCAAGACGCCAAAACCAGCAGGGTTGCTGAAACTATGACGCGAGACAGACCGCGCTGAGAAGGGTATGAGTGATGCAAGCTGACTGTTGGAGAACTTGGAGTCCGAAAGGGGGGGGAGGGGGTGTAAAAGGTCGAAGCAGGTGCAAGTATCGTTAAAAGTACCGGTACATGGCCCCAAGAAAACTCGTAGGATGACTCCAACGATGCGCTCCTATACCGGTCAGACTGACAATGACCCAAAGCCCATGAGCAATGAGACGACCTGTCCTCCGAGATAAATTCGTCAAAAATTGGGGTAAGCAGCTACATGTGAGGGGGTAAGTTGCACAGGTTCTTTCCCGAGGCTGTAAGACGGGGTTTTCTTGGTAGCTGCTGTCATGAGTGAGCTTGGGGACCGGGGGTAAGTGGAGGAGGAAAGGGGAGCTCGTCGGCAAGATGTCGGCAAGATCTGAGCATATGAGAATTTCATGTGCTTTTTGGATCAAAAAGAGTTAGGGGGGCGGGGGGAATGGACCGACCTGGCATGAGGCTCTGAGAGACAAAGTATAAGCGCTGGTGGAGCAGAATCTATTTACATGTGCCAATGTGCGGGATGGTAGCGAAACTAACGGAGGGGACGAACGAGGGACCAGTATCGAGATCTGGTCAAGACTAAGCTTGACACAGACTTTTGTGAAAGAAGATCTCGTCGGCGTCATTCGCCTCGAGGCGGATGGCGCTGGCCTTTGCTCCTCCAGGCCGGCACCGTTTTCTCATGTGATAGGTCAAAGCCGAACGGCGTGGCAGCAACAGAAGTCCTGGGGAACAGAAACTGAGTCACCCGCAGCGTCAGCCAATCATCAATAGTGGTTTCGTTTCGGAAACAGGGGACCAGTAAATAAGAATAGCCGGGGTAAAGAGGAGCTGCTGGCGGCGGCCAGAGATAAGCGTGGGGTGATGATGAGATTGCTCTTGTGCGGGTGCGGGTGCGTGTGTGTGTGCGGGGGAAGCGGGCGCTCTGAATGACTACCGGACAACCACACAAAGTCCAACAATACCGAGATCGGAAAGATGCGGGAGTAGATGAGCGTTTTTTTTCTCATGGTCCTCTGGCACAGAGCTGTGTACTCTACTCATATGACGCATAAAGTGTAATATAATACGAATGTACAAAAGAAGAGGTTCCTGGTTTGTGCTGCTGAAAGCGGAGTCAGGGCTTGTACGGAATACCACTGACCGTATTCAACATCGGCACTGCCTGGCAAGTGCAATCTGCAGCGATGCATCTCGGGACAGAACAAGATGACCGATTCGAGCCGGTGTTAGTCGAAACAGAAGCGTAAATTGCACGTGGCCGTATCATAGCTGTCGACTGACGAATGCCGAGCATTGTGTGCGTGAAAGTGGCATGACAAGCCACATATGATCTACCGCCGAACCGTTTTCGCTAACTAGATCAATGTGGCATGTGGATAATGCTAATACTGTATTACTACTATCGGTCGCGGCTCTGCTGATGAATTACGCTACCATGTGTAATCACTGGCTGTGCTGAGGCCTGAATGTGTCAGTCGTAAAAGCCACGACTCCATGAGAGGGCGCGAAAGCTTTGTAGACGCTTGAGCGGACAGTCAGATAGTGCAAGCCCAATGGCACGTTGGAGCGAGCAGGAAGACGAAAATGAATCCCTGCAGTGCAGGCGCGGTGCTGCCACACGTTGGACAACTCTCGGGTGCCGGCAATTTGCAGTCTCCGTTGCCAATGTCTCTATGTTCATGCAGGGCGAGACAACTCTTGACCAGAAAACCCAGATTCTCGCATACCCCCAAGCTTCATCGGCGGTGAGGGCAGCCTTTCTCAAGCGCAAGCGGCTGGGACAAGCCCGCTGCTGGTCTGGTGATGGCATTATTCTCGACTTTGACGTTGGCGAGCACAAAGCCTTGGATGTTGGGGAAGGTCCACAGTGGACAGAGGGTGTGAAATTAGCACGGCTTGGGGGCGCGTCAGGGGCGCATGAGGATTCCCCATTTTGTCGGATGAAGTCGGAAGCTAGAGTTGGAGAAATGTGACATTTTGGGGTGGGCAACTTTCGACGCTCTTGCTTGCTCCGTATTCGCGGCGGAGCTTGTTAATATTAGTTTTGATGCCAAATAAGCTGCATTTTTGTGGTACGGGCTGACGATTGTGCAGAATCAGGAGACGCAGGGTCTGTATTCAGGCGGCATGTGTTTGATTTGCCGCGTCAGAGCGAGGTTGCGCCGTGCACTCGGCGTATGGCGTGCAAGCCGTGTTCGAATATGTGAAATTCTCCTTGCGATATTTACTGACGAGCACACCGCTCCAAGGCGATGCTTTTTCTTGTTCCTGGCCGCACGTCGCACAAGAAAGCATTGGCGTCGCTGTGCAACGGAGATGACCCCAACTTTTGTGGAAAGGCTTCTCCAATTGCTAAATATTGCAAAGCAATACTTTGGTTTGGCTGGGCAATTGTTGGGCGGCGCTCGTTCAGGGCGTCGTAGGCGAAGCGAAGCGCAGAGCAATTCTCCAAGGACGGCGGGTCCGC
This sequence comes from Beauveria asiatica, assembly GCA_038367545.1. Taxonomy (NCBI): domain Eukaryota; kingdom Fungi; phylum Ascomycota; class Sordariomycetes; order Hypocreales; family Cordycipitaceae; genus Beauveria; species Beauveria asiatica. The sequence goes on along the minus strand of JAAHCF010000794.1, from coordinate 2,622 downwards.
GCTAGCGAAACGGACCCCGACACCGGAATATGTGCGTGTAATGAATGTTTGCTCTCATTAGACGATGACGAAGTTAAAGCTTGAAGCTAGGGTCGGGCTTGATACAGGAGTTTGAAAGTTGTATAGAAGAGACAGACTGAGAGGAAGGAATCGCCGTTCGTCAGAGATGCATTGCTTATAATTGTGGCAAGGAACGAGGGACTTGATAGCAGCAGAAGGTCATCCCAGCTCTCCAAATCAGGCACAGCCTACAGGGCAGCCATGCGGTCAGTCTGTGGAGCACCGGGAGCAGCTGGAACCTGGACGAAATAAGATGGGTTTCGAAGGTGCAAAGAAGCAAGGAGAATCTTGCCATCGAATGGAGCGCCCTTGCTAGGTAATTGGTCTGGTGGCAGCATTTGATGTCTTCAACATTCAGAGAGGGTCCACGTCGACGACCAATTCCCTGTCAAATCGGGCCTGTTCAGGAGAAGGACGGGAGCGGCTTCAACACGGGAATTGTCAGACTGACAGCTGCAAGATGCTGCTCCCATGTCGCAGGCTTCCTTTTCGAAACGCTGATGGCGGGATGTGCCATATTTGCCATGTCTGCGATGCGGCTAAAAGCTCTGGTCGCCACGTATCAGCTAGTATACCCAAGCACCCGGCATGGTGCTCCGGGCGCGAGTGTTTCGTCTGGTCGACGGGCGCAGGGGGTGGCGTCGAGGGGAAGCAAGGGCCAGGTTCGGGATGATGGCGTGAGCCTGGCTATTATCGTGCTTGCCAATGTTGATGATGAAGTGATGCCGAATGTTGATGCCCAACGGCGCCGAAGAACCAGCCACGCAAACGGAGGCGCCGCCAGCTGGCAAGGGAGAGCAAACGGCAAAGGGGGATATGACTAGGCCTGTGCTTGAGTAGTAAGATGAGCCGTTTACTGGTAAGGAACATTACGGGTTGACTTGATATATTCTACTGTGGGCGTCGGTGATGATGCTTCTGTCCTCTTCTTTACCAATTGATCAGACGGAACCGTGTCCGATGGTTTCAAGGAGCCCTCCGGCCATGCAGCGTCGTCGGACGGCTGGCTAGGCCGGGACAGTGGAGCGTGGGGGAGCTGCCATCGCAACTACAGTGGCGTCTTGGCCCTTTTTTGCAATTCCACCACGTAGAAAGTATCATTAGATGGCTTAATTTTTTTTTTTTTCTTGTTGCTAATTTTGTTTTGTGTTTCGATGCGCACCCTGAAATTGCAACTGCAATAAATGGCCACGTCGGCCCGGCTATCACGACCTTTTGGTCTCGGTAAACATTTCGTAGATGCCAAGTAGAGACACTGTAGAAACTACATGGGGCATGCTGCCAAAAGAGGTAATGCAGAGTGGTAGCAATGTCCAGGGCCATACGGGCATTGTACGGGATGCAGAGGGAAATCAGAGACAGGAACTGTCAGGGCAGTCCTGGCACGCGAGACATGGGGGAGGGGGTGGCTGGGGCTGACCACCCAACAGGATTATTATACTTGTAAATAGTTAGTTACTGAGTACGTGTGCTGATTTTATTCGAAGCAAATTTTGGGTATTCGGGGCTGATATCCGTATTCTGTGCAAGTTGTCATACATGCACGGGAAAGGCGTTGATCGTCGTTGCAGTCAACAGGTACCAGGTACAGAGTACTACCTACTTGGCTTGTAAGCTCAGAGTTAAAGAGCACACGACAGCCTCGTGTGCCGGAACGTGGTAATAAAGCAATCATTATGAGAACCAGTGATGTTAAAATCTAGCCAAAAAAAAAATTAGTAGGATATTTAATCATCATTAATTTGTTGCACCCAATAAGACTCCATTCTTCTCCAAATCCTCGAAATGAGCAAGCTCTCCCGGAGCCGCCCGTCCCTAGCCTGTCGCGACTTTGCCCGGCTCCCAAGTAAGGTAAGTACTGGTACTTGAACCACCAAAACACCCACTGAAGCGCCTCTATAACCACCACGGTAAGCCGTTCCATACACCAACAGCTTTCTAATCTCACCCCCCTCGAGCTTCTTTGTCGTCCGTCTCCAAATTTACAAGTGACTCTTTCTATTTCCTTTGTACTTTCGGAGCTGACTTTTGCTCTGCTGGTATTCGTTCCCGCTTCAATAGTTAAATAGAGACTTGTTGCTTTGGGGGTTGGCTGCTCGGCAAGTCGCTCGCCTTCAACGAGACATTATTATACTCTCCTCGTCCCGCGTGCTCTCCTCGCGTCCTTTTTCACTTTTTTCCCCTCTTACAATTTCGCTTTCACGTCTTTCGAAACGCACGACAAGAAAAAAAAAAACTTCGTCTACACTGGCGCTGCAACTCTTTTCCTGCGGTGTCATCATTGCCATTGTCCTCTCTGCTACGCTCGACACGAGTCAATACCTGCGTAATCGTATTCCTGAAACGTCGCCCAGACGAGATCCCTCGACATCATCCTCTACCAGCAACTCTTTAGGTATGCCGACCGGTCTCTTTTTGCCTCGATTCCAAAACATCCCTCATCTCGCATCCCTCATCCATGTCCCATATCTTCCCGTCTTCTCCTTGTTGTTCCTATTCATCCCGGCTGGCTTGTTGAGGGTGCCATTGGGGAGGCTTGTCTCTCTCTCTCTCTTCGCGCAC